>CM023533.1:18549758-18851268 GCA_013350335.1 Chimonanthus salicifolius
AGTACCAACTTTACGACTATAATTGCCAAATTAATGTCACTTTTAGCATCCAGTGGCTTAGACAACAACTTTCAATTGTAGATAATCATCATCATTCACGTTAATACGAAAAGTAATAATTTATATTTTTATACTCACATCAGAACAAATAATTTTTCACCCGAGATGCAGGGTATTGATTCTCTTACAGACATTTTGTTAATCTAACACGATTTTACTATATTACCCATTTTGCCTTTCGAATCGGCTCGCTAAACCCTTCGAATCACTTACACCAAAGGGTTCGGCGAGCTGATTCGAAAGACAAAATAGACAATAAAGTAAAACCCGCATCAGATTACACAAAATATCTATAGAAGGGTGATGTCTGTGATATATCATGATTATATCAAAATATTTCTAAATTTTTATACCATGATATTAATCAGGAAATTATTGCAGAAATATAATATTAAAAATAATTAAAAACAGAGTGAATAGATATATATAAAAGTGAATATGACATTTGGAATTGAAATAACCATTAATAAAATTGAGAAATGGGGATTTTGAGTGCTATAAAAAGCTTTATAGTTATATCGTTATCGCGAAAAAATTAAATAAAAAATTGATATATCATGTTATAATCACGATAAAATTGACATTACCCACAAAAATAGAAAAATATTTATATCTAAGTATATCACAGGGCATATAATATTTTAGAATAAAACATGAAAATTTGAAAATACCAAACATATTTATTAAAATGGGTACAGGTAAAAGGATCATTGTGGATCAGCCATATAGGGTTGGTGGGTGATGTCCCCTGGAGGCCTGTCTCTTTCTTCTTTATCTTCTCCAAATGTCTGTGATAAGTATTTAAATATACTAAACTTTGGTAGGAAGGAAGAATCAAGAATAACAGGTTTGGTGTAGCATTATTTTGTATTAAACATTACATTTGACCCATTCAGGTTGGACTTTGGACTTTGAAGTAACTTTGCAGATATACCAACTAAAGCATTGAAACTGATGAGAAAGAGGATTGGTGGCACCAAATTTATCTCTAATATGGAATATTTGAACGTGAGATTAATTCTAGATGGTGTAAATTTCTCAATTTACACACATTAATAAGTTGAAGAGGAGTAATTTTATAGGGATTGGCCTAAGTGGGTTTGACCGTAAATTAAACCTAAAACCTCCCTTCATAAGAGGAACTTTTTGACCGTTAGACCAATTTCTTTTGTATTAAAATTTATACTAAAGGTCAATGAGTTGTGGGAACTCATAAATTTAGTGTTGTTGATGCAATTTTAGATATATGGAGCTTAGTGGGAATTTTGTGAGATTTGACAAGATTTGATTATTTGATTAAATCAGAGTCGAATATTTTAATAAATGATCTAACGCAACTCAACATATTTAAAAGATTATTCGAGATGAACTCATTCATAAATAGATAAATCAAATTTATACTTGTTATAAAATAGTAGATTTGATTCAACCAACTATTGTCACATCTTATACCTATTTAAACAGTAGGTTCGATGAGTCTTTGCCACTTGTCTTGCTAGAAAAATCTTATTCAAATCAATATGTAAAAAGAAAACGAGAGATCTTCAGTCCCAAAATCTAAGCTTGGCTTCCATTATCCTAAACCTACTAATTCAATATAAATAGTTGCCGAAATTTTTTCATTTAGGTCTGCGATGAAAGCCAAGAGGCCAGGCCACCGGGGCGGAGAAGAGCTCAGGACTTTCATTCAGATGTGGGAAGCTGCTGCTAAGGAGGCTATTCCTGCGGTGGCGTTGGTGGCAAGAATGAAGGAATTTGGAGGAGGAATCGATTGGTAGAGCCGCCGTCCGATTGACGGCTTCCGATGCATATTCTGGATGTAGTCAAATCTCTCCACGGACTCTGGTAAAACAGTTACAGGTCTTTTTTTTCTCCAATGACAGCAGAATAGGCCTCTTGGAGCCCAATACAGGCAATTTTAGTGTGCCTTTTGGGCCCAGGCCATCAGCCCATGGCCCCTAAAAGGCAGACAAAAAATCAAGTTGACATGGCTGGGCTTTAAAATTTCATTGATCTACAAGGCAGGCCTGTTAACATCCCTACTGTTTGGATACTGATAGAGCCTTTTTCCTGTCATTTTGTAAATGAAGATTCGTTCATCCTATATTTTTCAAGCCCAAGAAGTTGTTTGACACTGTGATGATGAAATCAAGCCAACATTGGTTAAAATTAGAGAGACTTGTCCAAGGAAAGCAGATCAAAATGTCTTCTAAAGAGCCATAAGGGTGCCCAGACCTAGTAAGTTTTGTTATTTACATTTAATTCCTACTAAGATAAGTGAAAGTGGATAGTTAGAAATGTTTAATTACCAACACAACAAAGAATGGAATAGATTAAGGTCCTAAATCAAGTTGATTTTGATCTTAGCAATCTAAATTTGGTCTGAAAAGGAATTATACAAGAGAACTTATATGTGCATGAAATGACCCATTCTTATATTTGGTGGTTGATGTGGTTGATTACAATTGATTACTCTTTCAAGAGTTAGAAAAGATATCACATTAAATAAATTGTCAAATCAAGTACTACTTAAGATTAATGTTAAGAGGTAGAATGATGGTCAGAAACCTGTGTAAGAACTAAGAGTCTTGAATTCGATTTCCACCAGATACTTAAAAATTTGTTTCATAATCCAAATCTAATATATCTTTTTCGACTATTCCTTGGGATGTAAAATTTTACCATTGACCTCATAAAATCTCTGGAATTCTTCTACCTTCTAAACAACTCTGAGTTGATGGTTTTGATAATCAATTCTAAGACCTTTCAATTGAATTAGTTTCAACAATTGCAGCTACCAATCATTCCATGGAGGTTTCATAATGTTGAAAGTGATTTTTGCCATAAGACATTAAAGTGAAATATCAAAATAATCTTGATTGATTACGATATTCTCTCTCTCTCTCCCTCTCTCTCTCTCTCTTTCTCTGTTTCTTTCCTCTAATATTTCTTTTCCTTTTTCTCTTTCAAATCATATGGACATGGGCACACTCTCTTTTATTTTATTTTATTTTATTTTTTTCATTTTTCCAAATCTAAAACACCTTTGAGAACCCCTTCAAGATCTGTTTTCCCCCACGTGTATGAATTTTTTTTTTCAAATCTTATTTTTACTTTTCGGATTAAAAGAAATAAGATATGAATGAAACAAAATCTCAAAAGGGTTTTTTTTTTATCTGTTTCTTCATTTTTTCAAATTTAATTTTTATTTCTCAAATGTGACTACAAAATAGTACTTGCAATTAAATCTGAATAGTTTATTAGGAATTTTAACCTTAGTAGTCATTGACAGTTTAACTTTTCTTTTTAAGCATTTTTTAGGGCTGAACCCATATAGAATACATTCAATACTTGCAAATACATGGTTTCAAAAATGTAACCTTTTACAGCCAACCCTTCAAACTAAATTAGAAACTCACCTTATACATGCAAATCCAGCGATCTATGTATCAGTTTCCAAAAATTTCAAACTTGGATTCCATTCAAAATCTCAAGAAATTGAGAAACTCAGGCAGATTTAAAAAAAAACTTGTCGTATCACTCATGACTCAACTCAAAAATCTTGCTAAGTTGAGTTGATTTAGACAGACTCATGTAAATCATTTCAAATTTTTAAATAATGACGTAGATGTTAAAAATAAGCCTAGATGTTTGGCTCTTTGAATAGCATGACTCTTTAAATTTAATAAATTTTATTTTTATAAAAAATATAATACTGAAAATATCTTTCAAATATATACATGTATGGGCATGAGAAACGGAATTGTTCCTATCCCTGTTCCTTTCCCTGTAGCCTTCGTCTAATTTCTAAATCAAAACCTTCAAATACACAAAACCCATCTTCTATACTCACTCATAAGTATATATTACACTGAAATTACCCATATTGAAGCACACCCAACTCTTAAAATAAATTACCACACAAGAGAAAATTACAAAAGGAAAATATATATATAAAAAGAAAAATAAAAATAAAAGCTTTCATCTCAATAGTTCTTGCCATCGAGGACGACGTCCACACTGGTGGTGCATGATAACAGGCTATGGAAGAAGGATGATGTCATCTCTCTCACCTTCCTCATCATAACACACTTCTTACTCTTACCACCTTCCTTGCCTCTCTTCCTTCCCTGAGGAACCATCTTTTCCTGTACTCTCGCAATGCACTTCCTCGTCTTCTCATTCACAGTCTCCTTCCTAGTGAAGGTGTAGCTCCTCAGATACATCTGCCTGCAACAATAACTTTCCACCACTCTCGGGCACCTGCCTCGACTAACCGATTTCACGAACTCGGCGTCAGATTCCGGCCACTTGTATAGGTTGATGAAGGTGGCCCTTACAGGGGCACGTGCGTCCACACAACCGGAGGAGATGCAGCGTGCTGCCATTGTTCTCAGATTGGTTTGGCCGGAATTGGGATTGGGAGAGGGAGTGTTAAGGGTGTTCTGAAATTGGGTTTATGATTATAAATTGAAAGTAATCTTGGATTGTAAGAAAAGGGTCGTTTTAGCTTTGAGTGGTGCGTTTGTAAGTGATTGTGTGGGCTAATGATGCTGCATCATTGGCAATGACTGTTTCTTCCCTTTGATTATTTTTCTTTATGAAACAGAGGATGAGATCAATGCGGGGTCAGAACGTTCTGGCAAAAAATGTTTATTTGTACTTCATTAATTTATTTTTTAAAGGTTCTTTAATCGACTTTTTACTGACAAAATTACGAAAAACTGAAATTATTGTAAAGAATACTGAACTGCTGATCTATCCAAGTGGTGATATTTATTTAGCTACTAAAGATAAAAGAGATGAAACTGATTAATCATGTTTTCTCATTACTGTGGAGGCCACTAAGCTTGACGATCATGATTGATTTAACGGTGGGCCACAAAGACGGAGGAGGATTTGGTGGTGGCCTAGAGATGAAACCCACGCCGGTAAAACAGAGGAGAAAGAGACAGAGAGTTTAAAGGTGAAGCAGACGACGGAGAAGTTTGACCAAAGTTGACGATAGAAATAGATGAAAATATAAGTGGCCAACTACAGTTTTACTCTACTATTCTGGTTGTTTTAGTCAAATGAATTTATGACGCTTACGTTGGACGTTACTGATAATTGAGTTAACAGTCTCCTCCATTGACCGTTGTGAAGGACGTTTGTTTCTTTTCATTAAAGAAGTTCTCAGGAACTATTTTAAAAGTTTGAACAATTTTTTTCAGCTGCTTTTTAACTTCTTTTTCCGAATATTTCTCATATAAATTTTGGAAGTTTTTTTGAATTTATACGTAAGAAACTGTGGAAAACCCAACGTAAAACTCCAACAAGTGATATCCACTTGACTTAGAGTACACCCAATATAAATTTTGAAAGTTGACCCAAATTGAGTTCACTAAAATAAATTAAAGTTGAGTTGGATTCAAGAGTCCCTTACTCGCTTCTTTGCTCAACTTATCCATTGCTAGACCTCCTTGTAGATGCGAATGGATGAATGATAATAGGCTTTTAGATAACATGATGGTGAATAAAATGTATCCAATGTGCCTTTCAAAATGATTGAAGAGACCATGTAAAATTAAGGAAGACTATCTATATTAAGTTTGTATTAATAATCCTATGATGCAGAGTGTAAACTCTCAAAAATCTAATCCATTCATTAATTTTTAAATGCAAAGATGCATTTTTATTTTTCTAAGATTTTGTGAATTTTCAGGCTTTTCGTCCAAGTAAAACAATAAAGTTTCTAAATCTAAACCCCAAATCTTACAATTTGATGGGAGGCAATGACCGAGATGATTTTCTTCTTCAAATGACATAGTGTATGAATTGGTTTGTAGTTTTGTACCATCGAACGGCTTCTTAAGATCGGCCATTATCATCCTCATAATTAAAATTTTACCTGGTACAATTTTTTAGGATCTGCATTCGAATTCTACTTCACCAATTCTATTAAAAGATGCCCTCTCTCACTCCATGATCTGACATTTTTTAATCTATTTTCAAAATGTAATGTTTCATTTATTTGTATCAGTCATTTCTGATCTTTCTGCACTATTGTACTTGTTACTCAACATATCCATCTCATCAGACTTGCACTGTATTTTCTCCTACATTTAGGTCCCTGAAAAGTAATTTACTCTTACCTTATTGAAGTGTCCCTTTAAATCGAAAAGAAAATGACAGAACAAAGTGTCTTTCAAGACAATTACGAACAAAGGAGTACACAGTAAAATATGCTTCACAAGCAATTTTAAGAGGGGAACAACTTTTGGTTGTCCGTACAGCAGATACAATGAATGGGCACATTAATCTTGTAGATGAGTTAGAATCATCATGTCAATTCATATACAATCATACTGTAACCTGGTAAATATATTACAGAACTGTGACAAACAACCAATGAAGAGGAACAACCTCCATCCATATCCAAGTGATGGCATTTATACAGTTAGTACTTGAAGAAGTCAGCTCCATCCTCAACATCATCAGTTTTGATGTTAGCCTTTTGAGCCATGAGTATTCTGTACACTCTCTTAGAACATATCTCACCCACCCTCCTGTCTTCATCGCCCAGCACTCCCTCTGTCATCAGGTCTTTAAGGAGGAATTCTTTCTCATGCACCTGTCATTCTCCAATGCAAACATCAAGCATGTCGGTATTTCTTAGTGAGAGACAGTAGCAAGAATGGTCAGCAACAATGGCTTTAAAATTGGATGGGGGATCACAAAGGGACCGCTTGGTTAGATGTGTATGGATAGAGGTTGAGTAAAGTTTCTGCCCAATCCAATCATTCTAACCACATCAGACTATGAGAATAAAAAACCAATTGTTGATGCTCAAAACTTTTAGAAATCACAGGATTGGGATGATCAAACAAGGGTTGAACTTATTGAACCCTAATCGTGAGCCCCCTATCCATCTCACTGAAACAATTTGAAACCCACTTCACATTTAAAGGGCAATCTCGATAAGGAGTCTCCATTGACCACTCTTGGTAGTCCCCTTCTCATTTTTCCAAAATAAGAAAAAGAAAAAGAAAATTTTAGTAATGTTTCTTGTTCTTAATCATTTGTCATGACAACACTTACTGATTTACTGGGGTCCATGTATGCATTTAAGAGGGATCTCATGCTAGGAAATTTCTTCCAGATGGCAACAGCGAATCTTGGTTGTACTTTTGGTATTGCAACTAATGCTTTTAACCTGCGTACAAGAATCAGTTAGGAAAATTCTTTATTAAAGGCCAAGAATCAATAAAAAATGACATTCATTATGAGTAAAAAGAGAATTCATCAAGCTTAATGGCAGATCTCAAAAAGAGGGGATACGACTGCAGAGCGAGTAAACAAATATTTAGCACAATCTGAACACAGTTATGATTATTAAAGAATTTAAGATCTTGCAAACCATATGGCTCACCATAGACTCTTTTTTATTAGGTTCTTGTCGATGAAGTCCTTGGATATGAAGGATCCATTAGCATTTACAGACAGTCGTGATAACTGTTTCCTGCAAGCAAAGACGAGCATTTTGTTAATCCAAGAACAACAGTAGCAGCTCTAGAAAATGGCATGCAGCAAATCAGAAGGGAAATGGGAGGTTGTGGCAAGTCAGAACATAAGTACTAGATAGCTCACTTCCATAGAAGAAACAAACAAAGAGCACTGTCTAAAAGTCTGGTAGTGATTAGATCAGCACATAAACAGATCCAAGGAAACACATATAGCAAAGTTCGTTTTGGATGGTAGAAAGTATTCAATTCTCAATCAAGAGAACAGGTAAGCACATAAGAGGACCCAAAAAATCTTATATGGCAACTTATTGGAGGCAAAAGAACTCCATCCTCAACAGTACTAGGAACTCCTGAAAAAAAAGAAAAACCATCCTCAACAATGCTAGCAACTCCTCCAAGAATAAAGAGAAGAATTGGTTTCTCAATTTACACCACCAGGTGTGCTCCTAAGGGAAACTGTAAATGTTGTAATTGCCTTTAACAAGTTGGGAGTCCCCAAATGCATGGATCGTGGTACATGGGTCCAGACCAGGTTCAAAGGTACCCCCTCCCCCAAAAAAATAACATACATATGCACAATTCAGAACAACTGGGTGTAGCAGAAAAAAAACTACATCCCATTTTTTGAATGGTAGGTGTCGAAATTAATTGCCTTTAACTCCTGTCAATTTTTACTTTTCTCCCCATAAAATTCCACCCAGTATACGGAATGAAATCTAAACTACAAGCCCAATCTTTTTTTCTTTGGAACATTGACGATTGATATCATTAAAATAAGAAAAAAGTACAAGAGAAGGGATCCGAGTATAGGAAATATATACTCAGAGCCCTTAAAGGAATGAAACTACAAGCCCAATCAATGACTAATTTACATGCTAATCGCATCCCTTAAAGGAATGAAACTTTGGTATACCTTAACACAGATAGATGACAATGTACAAGAGATATCCATACAGTTACTATAGTTGTGCTCATCTGCAGGTACATTCAATAAGTAGTTGTTCACATATATCGTACTCCATAGGTGCAGTGGTGCACACATCTAAATTGTTGTAGAACGGATTTAGGATTACACAACAGAGTATAAGGAAGAGCAATTATGCCTCTGAAGATTCATGTAAACAACCAAGTAAGTCAGTCTCACCTAAATTGGCCAGTGGCAAGGCTAGATGTTAAACCAACAACATGTTCAGCCAATTCAGCTTCATCTATACATTGCCTTGAATGGACTCGAAAAAAATTAGTGGTTAATTTTGCTAGCACCTGGAAGAACAAATTTCAGACAGAACATTGAACAGCTAGGTTAGGGAAATGCTATTAATTTTATACATCATTGGAAAAAGGAAAGCAATCACCATCCGCAACCTCATCAACTGGTGGGCGTCTCCAACAATATGATGGGTTTTTGTACTGAGCCTGCTCCCTGGACAGTACCAAAAGGTTTAAGATTCAATGCTTAAAGCACATATCTTATCAAAACACAGTTAGAAATTATAGAATGATAAACAGGATTAAAATAGTAGCCACAGAGACACGCACAAAGAATGGACACCAAAAATCATGTGAAGCTTTTTATTAAATAGCTTTTCTAGGCTATCTTATGCATTTTTATGATGGAAGTATATAATGAAATACTAGTCACATTATATGGTATGCTAAAATTGCTGTGATATCCAACACAAATATGGGTGTCCAACATAATACATTGAGCATGAATAAGTATCCATGCTTCTTAGGTTTTGTGATATTTTGGAATATTCATGGCCCACCTTTGATTGACAAAATCGTATAAGGTCAGGACTAACTTGATCTTTTAACAATTTCATTTTGATCTCATTAGGTTCCAATAGACATGGATTGATCCACCCATTTGGAAGCCCAAACCATGTTAAAAAAAAAGAAAAATCCAACTTTCATGCTACTTCAGCAAAAATTTAAGTGCTAACAACGAGTGAAACCAGGAACTTGGTCAAATTGGATAAGAAATCAAAATTTACAGGGAGTAGATGCATGTGAGACAGAAAAGGGGAAAGGAAGAAGTGGAGGTTAAATTTGGCCTAGTGTGCATGGTGCTTATATGAGCACAAGTTCCCCGGTGAAAATTTGTACGTACATGTGTACATATACTTCTTATTTCACACACTGATTCTTGAAACCATACCATTTCTTATTAGTCTCATCCACACAAGTATATAAGGGAGGATGTTCCTTACCTAGGCTCAATCTACTTTTTCCTATGTTACAGATTTTTGCTCAATTATGCTCTTTTTTAATTTTTTGGTAACAGTTCAATCTATGGTACTTGTACTTGGTTGTATCCCAATTTGTGCATTACGGTGATGTTTGAACTATACAATGTTCCATTGTCATCAGTGTTGGCTTTCCATACCACCAGCAACATGGAATCTGAATTTCAATTAAAGAGAAATCCATGGACAATTCTTGGCAATAGCAAGGATCACAAAGGATTCTCATGCCATAAAATAGTAGTAGTGGATCATGTCATTTCCTGGCATGTCATATATAATACAGAAAATTCTGGGTGTTTCGGAGCTCGGTGTATCACCCACTCCCCAAATGTCTAAGATCAATACAGTTGTCTTCCTTCGTATCACACATATCTTGCAACAACCTCCATAGGATGAACCACTGATGATTGGCCAATCAGATATCAAGTGAAAAAGTGGCCAGTTTTTTCCTACTTTGACAAGTCAACAACCAAAAAGTTATCATGTCAAAAAAGCAAAGGAAAAAATAATTAGATCCCTACTGACACTTCTAAAGACGAGTACAGAAGTATAGCAAAATTCACGAGTTCTTGAGATTTCTAACCACAAAGATAATCTTACTTGTGAAAAAAACGGAAAGGGAAAGATCTTATTTATCATTCAAAGAGGGTACACATATTACAGACTGAAGCCAACTCAAACTAGATCATTGAACTAATTTACTTCATATGCAATTGATTGCAGAGACTCCATTAAACATGTAAAAGAATACAAACTAAGGTAAGTAGTACACAGAAACAACTGCAGATAATAACAGCAGAAGTAACAACAACAAAAGAAATGACGGTGTCAATTTGACACAATCTTACCTTTTATTGATATATGATATTAATTTATTTGTCAGATAACAAATATTATATGTTGGATACCGACTTTGAACCATTGAAACATGACTTAAGAGAGAATCATTGATAACGAGATTACAGAATTCATCTGCCTCGTATACAAGCAATATGTATGGAACCTCTGATCCCTTGGACATAATCTGCAACATATCCACCACAAAATCCAGTAGTTAAATAGCTCCAAAATTATGTGGAATTTGCATCTCTAAGAACACAATGCTAAATGTGAAAACAATGACATAACAGCTGAAATCTTAATTTAAGAAACTTTTTTAAGAGATGGTAACCTAAGAAACTTGTATGAACAAACCATCACTGCAAGATGGAAAGATGTCAATTTCATCATTAAAACATGTTTTGATACTTTTCCAACTTAGATCAAAGCTGGACCATGTAACCCTCCCTCCCTTCCCCCCCTAAGATCCATGCATACTGAAAAATTGAAAACAGTCAATTTCATCATTACAAGACGCTTCAATGCTTTCCAACTTAGATCAAAACTAGACCATGTTACTCTCCCACTCACATGCATCAAAAATAAATAATTAATTAAAAGAATCCAGACGAAGTAATCCAATTGTCATTCAAGATGATCTTGGAGGGCTTTTTTATGATAAATGATTTTTTTTTATGAAGAAAAATAAAAGAAACAATGAAATGGATCAAAACATGAATAATAACATGAAAATGAATTAAAAGGCAAAGTACATCAAGAATAAAAAAAAGTTTCATATTAAGTACTAAAGTGTAAGGAAAGCGGGAAGAAAATGATTTTTTTTTTTTAAAAAAAAAGTTTCTGGATTATCATAAAAGGAAGATATGTGGAAAGGTGAAAGATCTGAGGTGGAATCTCCACCACAAACAAGACCAATCAAAGGAAAAATACAAATCCAAACCTACAAGTATAAAAATCACATTAGAGATAAATCCAGAAACAGTTTTCTACAGACCAATTTTTACTAAGAAATCCACCAAACCATTCGCCAGTCTCCCAACACGGGAAAATGATACTTCCATGTCAAAACAGAGCTCTCTAATCTCCTTGAAAGTTGTGATCAACTTCCAAGGTGGCCTTTTCCTACCCTGTACCCATCTAATAGCATTACCTAGCCTTAGTTACAACTTTGCCATGAGAGTGCTTCTTGAAGATCCTGTTAGCCTCCAAAATCACCAGAATTCTGCCTCATCAAAGTCTCTCTTTCCCATCAAACCTGAAAAGAAAAGAAAAACCTTCACTTTTGAATCCTGCAAAATTTCCCCAATTCCCGTTGGACTCTCGAGTTGCACCATCTCCTTGAGATTCACCAATCCATCATTGGCTATCCTCCATCTTTCCATGATTGTCTTTCCTCCACACATCTTGCAAGACAAATTTCATCTCTCTAGTGTTGAATGAAGGCATACCATAGAACTACTTCTATTTCTAAGCCAACTGATTAGAGGTGCTCTTGTCAACTTGAAAACCTCTTTGTCCAGCTGCTCCTTCACTTTGAAGATCCTGCTATTGTGTTACTTCCAAATCGACCACAAAACAACTAATTTGTCTTCCACAAGATCCCATCCTTGCCCCTAAATGGTCTCCTTGCCCAACTACTAATATCGTCTCCTAGGTTATTAGGCATTACCCAAGAGAAGCAAATAAAACAAACACAAGCCTTGACGGAAACTAATAGCATCCCATGAAAGTTACAGGCCATGATCAAACATCACAGCAAACAGTCAACCTTGAATGAAGTGCAGAAAAAATTCCCAAAAAAGGGCTCCGTTTTAATGGATGGTAATGAAGAACCAAACCTAGATAAATATTCAAAGCTGATGTAGACAATGGAACTAATAAAAAGAAGTATGAATAGAAACCAAAACTAGGCCATGTCACCTTCTTTCTCCCTCCCTCCCACCTGCTCACACAGGAGAGAAAAAATTCGCCACCAAAGAATCCTAATAGCAGCGAATGAATGCATTTATAACTAGGACAGTAACAAAATTGCCGTTCAAATTGATCTTGCAGGATTTTTTATCATATCTGAAGCAAATGAAAGCATACGATTAAAACAAGAACAAATAAAATATGATAGTAAAGTACTAAAAACAGAGAGGAAAGAATGAAAATAAACTATTGTGAGAAGGATATGAAATGAATACAAGACTTGATGGAAGCCATCCAAGCACTCTGCCGAAGTTACATGGTCCAGAATTAATAATCATAGAAAAGCCTCAGCTTTGAATGACATGCAGAGAAGTTTCTCTAAGAAGGGTTCTTTTTTAATGGATGACTATTAACAACCAACTTAGATCGATGGACATGAAGTTGAAGATGACAAAGACAACTATCATCTTCATCACCAAAAGACGTTAAAAACCTCTAGTTTATGGTGGGATGGTGTACGAGTGTATCCTCAATTCTATTTTTATGGTTTTTGATATTGTAAAAGAATACTTGTTACCCTTTCCCTCAATGGCATATACAATGTAACAACAACAACTTGGTTCTTATAGTCCTAGCACTCAATCTTATGGATTTCCTTACATAAACAATAGAGCAGCATATAACTCCATATTGGTCCTCAACCAAATAAAGTTGTTTCCTACAACACATTGACAACCATCATAGGTCCAAATGCTTAAACATAACATACATTGGTGATCAAAATGGCAAGGCAACATAAACTAAATCATGAAAATGAAAGCTCAAAAGCACAAAATCAGCATGGCCAATGCATAACATACTTATCAGAAAAAGAATAAAAAAATGCTTTGAAATGAGTAATTCCAACCATATTCTAGTGAACCTTTGAGTTTTGAGCTACCTGAGATATTTGATCAGGCACATTCATTCTCCACAAAATTGATCTTTCAATTGGATTTGAAGTGACGCGGAAAGTGATACCTTTTTCAGCAAATCTAGTGAGGAGATATCCTGAGTTAAGAATGTAAATAAATTATATTATCACATTTCGCATGGTGCCCAACCATTTAAAAAGACAAACAGGGAGAAAGATTCTGCATACCACCAATTGACCCTGCTTCAACTACTTTAGTATCAATCTCAGCGACTATGGATTTCATGGCAAATTTGCCCCTTTCCCACTTCTCCTTTTCCTTTTGCAGTTTTTTCATTGCTGCGGCTTCAGCCTTCATAGCTGCGTTTTGCAACTTCTCTTGCTGTATAATGAATCTTAAATCACATAGATGTAACTTGCACCAAAAATTCATATGGAAGATAACTCCAGAAGACAGCAGTATGCTTGGCATAGCTTACCTCCCTCTTTCGTATTTTTTCTTCTTTCAGTTGCTCCTTTCTAGCTACTTCCTCACTCTTGCGTCTTCTCTTCTCTGCATTCACCTCTTTAGTCTTATTTTTTTGCTTGATTGCATCACTTACCTGCTCCACATTAGCATTTTCTTTACCATGCTTGCTCTGTATCTGAAAAAAGAAGATGGATAGATATACAGAGAGAGAGATTTCCAGTCAGTCATTTGTAGAAGCAAATGGGATGTGTTCTTTGTGTGTATGTATGTGTGTGTCCATTTTCGATGTGAGTTCAAGTCTTTGACTATGTTTCTCCTACTTCATTGCACTTGTAACCCTTTCATTCTTTGTACCATGTTGCTTTCAATCCCTTTCTACATGTTTAAACCATCTTAAACAAATTTTCTTTCCTCTCTTCTATTTGGGAGATTATTTATGTGAAATCTTATGTACAAATTCTAATTATCTTTCCATGTTACAGCCAGACATCCATCTTAACATATGCATCTTCACCATCAATGCCTAACATTGAGCTCCAAAAAACATTTCAGGTCACCTTTCCAAAAAAAAAAGCATTTCAGGTCTAACTACCATCTCATAGAAATTTCCCTTTAGACAATGTAGAACTCGTCAATCACACAAAACATTCACCAGCTTGCCTCCACTTTGCCCACTTTGCATCAATCCTATTCATAGTATCGAATTTTCACAAACCATCTTTTTTAAATCCAGGGGCAATTCCTCGCCTATAAACCCTAAATAGAAGTGTGTTTCTAAGTAGGCATATCTCTATCCTGCTACCAAAAGTCCTCCTGTCATCATCATCAAAGCCTCATCCTATCTATCTAGGCCGAACCTTGCTAGTTCTACTTTTCCGCTCAACCTTTTTTTTTCTCAAAATGGTTTTCCAATCAACCTTGTTTAAGCCATGTTTGAGTAACTCCAAAACCTAACACGTCATTTCTCACTAGGATTTCCTCAAACATGCTCATTCCTGATTCTGTCCTTGAACTGATCAAAACAAAATTCTGTAGTGTCAAGTTACTATAGACACCCATCTTAACTTATGCATCGTAGCTGTACATATTTTTATCTACTAGTTGTTCCTTCATTGCCTAGCATTGATCTTGTGAAAATGGCTTTTAATTGAACACAATGACATGTTGGCATGTTGTCACATAACACTCCACTAGCTTGCCTCCACATTGTCCACCATGTTTTGATCCTAATTTCAATATCCAACTCTTACCATCCATTATGTTCCAACTGCAATGCAAAAGGTTCACACTAAAAAATGCATTAAAACAGCAAATAGGACCATCTTAGTTTAATTATAGAAGGAGTATCATTCAAAGGAAACTGTTGCACAACTGGTTAAGACTCATGATTGTGTTCTAGAGGGTGTGGGTTCAAGTCACATGGGTGTCAGATAGAACAGTCGGTCCATGGAAAGAATTTGTCAAGTCTGAATATGAAAGCCTACCCCTGATTGATGGGATATATTGGATGATGATGATGATGATAATTCAGAGGGAACTACCTGAGGAACTGTATCTTCAATCGACACCTTATTGTGTAGAGGACTGTCACCAACAATCTGAAAAATGTTAGCAGTCGTTTGCATAAAATCACTGCTAAAAGCCACAGCATTCAAGGAAGCTGGCTCCACTGGAGAAATACCCAAGTCATTTTTGGAAACCATTCTGCTGCAGTGATACAATGATTCAGGTCTGTCAGTTGATGAGTCAAATTTTTCATTATCAACACCACTCGGGGCGTCCTCCTTACGAGAGCACAATCCTACATAAGTACTCTCAAAATGTTTGTCAAAGGAGTTTGAAGTTTCAGAGAAATTCATTTTCGAGGTCATTGTCATGACAAAATTTTCATTCATGGTTTCATTTTTGTCCAAACCCCCATATGGGGAACCACCTTCATACTCATTGTCAGACTCCAAGCATATTACACCAGAAATTCCTGTCAAATATAAGAGCAAGGCAAGGTCAGCCCAATTGCAGCTGACATAAGCAATTATGCTTCATGACAACTGAAAAATTGATACCATCAAGGACTGAGATATTTAATTGGCAGAAGACTTAATCACATAATCACTTTTCAATGCATTATTCTGAGAGTTTGGCATTCAATGAGCAAAATCTGTAACATTAATTTAAAATTCAGTTGGCTATACTAAGAGAAGAACAAGTGAGAAGGAAATGAGGAGAATGATTGAGGTTCCTTTTAGGCCTACCCTGTATAAGTATCATTATTAAATGGAATGAGTCCTCTCTGCTCTTAGTGCACATGCATGTACCACAGTTGGAAACTGGTAATTGCTCATTGTTCCAACCAAAAAGGTTGCAGGTTTCATTATGAAAGATTTTTTTTTAAAAAAAAAACTGGTCCAGCAGTGGCATTATGAATTTATTAAAATTTCAAAAAAAAAAAAAAACTCATTTCTGGGGATACTACTAGATAATCAAACAACACACATAAGGCAAGAACCCAACTCAAATAGATAAGTAGCCAGTAGGAGCTTCTTTGTAAAGAGGCCCCGACGGGAATCTCATGTGGTGAGATGGGGATTGCTCAGGAGTCGGGAAAGAACTAATAGAGATAAAAGTTGCACAGATTCTACGATGGTGATAGCGATAAAAAAGCTGCCACATTTGGATCCAACCATAATTCTGGAGACCCCTAATCCAACAGTTCTAATAATAACCTTTCTACCCCATTTCCCACGGAGCCCAGGTGGACTCCAAGGAGCTTCTCTTACCTCTTTCCTGTATCATTCCCTTGGATCAATAATACACTCTCAGAGAAAGACACAAAATGCAACTGGGTATGCAATCAGGTTTCTAGTTTCTAGCTTGTACGGCGACTCACCTGAGAAATTCTTGGGAGCAAGACGACTTCTGGGTTTGGAACAAGCGGCGATGCTGCATTTGACAATGGAGACATCTCCCACTCCTTGGAATGGAATGGAAAGGGGAGTTTCAGGTACCAGAGAAGGCGTTGGGGTAAAGGCGGGTTTCTTGGGGGTGAAATCGTCAACGACAATGAGAATCGGCGCTTCTTCTTCAGCCACTCTCTTCTTCTTGTTGTTGTTGCTGCTCTTGGACGGCGGAACAGGAGAAATGTCATCTTCATCTGACGGAATTTCTACTGTGATTGGGTCTTCCATTTGCAGAGAAAGGAAACGCCTCAACCCGCCTTTCAAACTTGAATGAGAACCACTGCCGCGGTGAAGTGCGGAAACGGAGCGGCAATTTGTCGAGTCGGGTTGTGATGGACTTCGATTATAATCGGGTTGTAATCGAGTTCGATTATAACCCGTTTCTTTGGACCTCAAAGCAGGAAATTGGCCTATTTATTGAACTATTTCGTATCGCTTAACTAATTTATTACGGTAAAAAAATCAAGAAATATGATCGCACCTCAGATGGGTCAGGTACAGTCATGGCCCATGGGCCTAGCCAATATCAACTTAAGTTCCATTTAGAATTTTAGATTAATTCAAATCTAATCACCATCAACCTCAGCCAATATCAACTTAGGTTCCATTTAGAATTTTAGATTAATTCAAATCTAATCACCATCAACCTCAATAGCAGTGCCGGCGCTGAGAACTCTTAAAACTTGAGAGGCCTATGGTAAAACTGATTTGAGGGGCTCTACTGAAGAGGCCCTAAAATCTTAGGGGGCCAGGTATGATTGCACTTGGGATGGATTTGAGGCCAAGACGAACATAAGCCTACCCATGCTACTTGCTTAGGGGTGCAAGCCCCATTGGGCCATTCAATGACAAATCTAAATAGTTAAAAAAATTTCTTTATATTTAAATTCGACCTGAGTTGATACCATTTGACTCATTTTTGTCATTCGATTGATGAGATGATAGATGAAAACATTTTAGAATTTTAGTTTGAGAATTTTTATTAGAAGGAATAGTTCTTTTGTCTTTTTCATAAATGTCAATATCTAAATGATGAAAATTGAAAAGTTACAAGTATTAAATCAAATTTGAGAATGTCCAAATAAAAACTCAAATATTTATTCAATAGATTCTTATCTAAAAATTTAAGGGCTAAAATTATTTATTCAGTGGGTTTTTATCTAAAATTTCAAGGGTTAAAATTATTTATCTGGTCTCATTTTTTGACAATTTTATAGTTCATATAATATGATTTTTTCAATGCTCTACTTTTTATATGATATGATGAAACCCTCATTTGACATGATATGTCAGAGCACTCGGAACCTTTTTAAAAGTCTAGAACTCCCTTAGTACAGTCATGCGAGCGTGTGTTGAGTCTCACATTGGATGTGTGTTGAGAAAGATTCAGACTTATAAGTGAGGGTAGGCACTACCTATAGTGGTTAACTATTTTGGGACGGAAAACGCTTATGTGACAATGGTATTAGAGCCAAGTCAAAGGAACTATCATGTGGGCTCGGAATATTACAACGATGATCCCCTTGATCCCTGGGCTCTAAAAAAAGAGACTTGAGTCCCCTGATGAGGGCACTAGAGATTGGGCCAAAGAGGATGTCACACAAGTGTATGTTGAGTCCCACATCAAATTTGTGCTTAGAATGACTTGGACTTATGAGTGATCATAGGCACCACTCAAAGTGGTTAACAATTTTGGAACAGAAAGCACCTCAGTGACAACAAATCCAATTTCAATCGGTAGTTTAAAAATCGGCACAACACGAAGTTGAATCGACAGTTCAACTATAACCAGCTCATACACGAGCCAATTTTCTCAAAAAGCCTTCTTATATATAAGATCGTAAAAAAGGGGACAGAATCACGAGTTTAATTGATTTTGTTAAAAACTCATAGACCGTAATTGATAAAAACCCATTTTAAAATTTTAAAAAAATAATAATAAATATGAAGGGCAACACTTGAAGCCTTCCCTTTAAAATTAATAATTTAATACCATGTGGCCACCTATGGCCCATACCCAAATGACCGGGTAAGGAGTGATTTTTCCATTCTCTGCTATGGCCCTCACCTCTCTGTCGACACGGACCGATTTTTAAAACATTGATCTAAATTCAATCCAATATTTCTAGTGAAGTTGGGTGGTGGGTAAATTGGATCTGAGATGTTCTTTTTATTGAAAGCAGCACAATTCAAATTCACAATCTTTTACAGTTGAATGAGTGAATATCATACCCAACTTGGTGGGAGATTGGTAGACTCTTGAAGAGACCAGACAATGTGGGAGGGCTCTTAAATTAAAGTAGGGAACAAAAGAAAAAAAGAAACGGAAACAGAGAGGAAAACCCAGCAGCGACATCCCGTCCCTTTTGATTTTGAAAGGGATTAAAGGAAGACGACCGGAAACTGACTGACAGGGTAGGCAACGAAGAGGAAGGTCCCGTCAAAACTCAAATGTGAATGCACGAGGAAAGGGGGCACAAAGCTGAAGAGAAGGGAGTAGAGCCGTCAAGAGAGGAGAAAAGATAAAAGATCAAAAAAGGAAGTATGGTACTCCTCAGGTGTATAAAGGATGGTAGTCCACCTTCCGGCTCCCCTTGCCCTCGGTTGACATGATGAAGCCATGTCAGCCATGGTCACCCACCGCTCGCATGCTAGTGGGTGACCATGGCTTTATCTTTATTTTTTAGATTAAATAATTTAAATATAAAGTTTTTGTCCCATTGATTGATTCATACTTTGATTTACAATGTGAACTTCAATGCTCTATTCAAATTGTGTTTCCACTTACATGGTGTAACAGGGAATTACCCATATAACTTAGGAAGTAGGTGGTTTCTTTTTAAGAAATATCTTAATTTTAATTTTATTTTTATTTTTAGAAAAGAAATATTGAGATACAAATGTTTCATGTGTAATTCATTTATGATAAATTCAAGTTTTTGAAATTGTTGTTCTCTCTTTTAAATCTAGATCCAAAGATTCATGATGTTCATACTTTATATGATGTATTATTACTGTTTATATATTTTTTTTAATTTATGCGTTGAGAATTGTAGGAAATTTTTTGTAAAACCTTCACAGGTGATACTCACTGCCTTTAGAGAACATCAGGTAAAGTCATTGAGCTTGAACCTGGCACCTCCCGCTTCAAGAAGTGGAAGATTATCAGTTATTTATTTAATTATTTATTTTATATTAAAAATTAAAGATTAAGATTATTCAATAAACTTCACTTTTTATAACTTGATAGCATTCACATAATCTATCCACCCATTTTTTTTATATATTTTTCATAGAGAATGACTCTCCTTTGATATAGCTTGTCGAAGAGATATTTTAGTAACACTAATTTAAAAAAAAAAAAAAAAATTGATAATCTTTAAAAAACCAATTTATACAGTAGATAACTAACTATCTAAGGCTAATGATAGCTGCTATCTCTCTTTATATATAAATTATTTATCCTCCTCTTACTTAAAGTACTAAAAATTAAATAATTTTGATCATGTAATTTTAATTATTTTAAATAAAAATATCTTGAACATAAAAATAGATGATATTTTTATCTTCAAAAGTTAATACAACTTAACTTTTAATGAAAACAAAACTGATCAAACTTCAGAGAATTCTTCAACCCCACTTCTCCTAAGTCTAAACATACCAAAACACAAATTTATTTAAAACATAATGAATCATCATTGCTACCTTTCATTTTTCTCAGTGTAGATCGATTTTTATGAAAATTGTTAGATTTAATAGAAGAATAATAGTGAAAACAACCTAATCATGGCCCATAATAAAATTAAATTAAATGGCTAAGATTTTCTTGATGACTACATGCATGTGATGTTTGTATTTACACGTTTGCCCCACATTGGGTCAGAGCAGTACCTTGTAAAGTTGTATCCACATTCTATACTCCATTCAATAGACTTTAGTTTCCTTATAAATTAGAGAGGGACAGATGAGAACAGGAAATTACGTGTTTTCCAACGTTTCGTAAGGGACTACATTTATGTAGAGTAATCTCTATCTTATTATTTTATCTTTGCAATGTATTTTTCAATATTTTATATGTGATGAGTAGAAGGTTAAGTGTGTAACCTTTGTTATCTAGTTTATTTTTAATATTTTGAATTTTAATTTTGAGTAGTGATCTTTCCATGGACATTTTATGTAATCTGACACGGATTTTACTGTATTACCCATTTTATCCTTCAAATTAGCTCGCTGAAATTTTCGAATCACTTATAGCAAAGGATTCAACGAGTCGATTCGAAGGACAAAATGGACAATACAGTAAAACTCACGTCGAATTACATAAAATACTCGTAGGAGGATCGTTGTCCTTAATTTTATATAAATATTTTGAAATGTGTCGTGGTGGGATTTTGGTTTGTGACGATGATGATCAACTTGAAGTGTGTCTGTGTTGTGGTGCATACATCATGTTTGATATATTATAGTTTGTTGATGATTATTTATTAAAATTGGTTTTAATAAACGTGTTACTCATATAATATAAATAACGATGGTGATGATTGATGAAGTATTACTCGTTATTTTTCATTTTTCTGGACCATTTACATTGGTCATGCAACGGTCATTTAGCCATTACTATTACATAAATAGTGAAAGTTTTTTATTTTCAAGCTTAGACATTTAAATCTATGGATCATTATAACGGTAGTTTCAAACCAATTAATGAATAGAAGGTTAAAATTTGGATACCAATATATACAAAGAAATCATCATTCAACTAAATTTTGAAATAGCAATTTAAAAAATAGGAAATACATCTAAAGGATCCAAATCATGTGACCAATTATAGTCCCAATGTAGCCATATTCGCTGTATAGACCACCCATTAAATGGACAGCTAATATGAAGTGGCCCATTTGGGTCTAATGCAGCCGGTTTGAAATGTGAACATAACCAAATTTGTTGCTTAATCAGTCTATGATAAGCCAAGGATCTTCACACGAGCATTTTGTGTATACACACGGGTTTTACCGTGATGCCAAATTTGCCCTACACCTATCGTATGAAAGAAAAAAGAATGCAAAAATTCATAAACAGTGCAAATCGACTCGTCAAAATTGTAAGTCGGCTCACTAAAATTCGTGAACAGTGCAATTCAACTTTCCGAAATTGCAAGTTGGCTAACCAAAATTCATAAACAGTGCAATTCGACTCTCCGAAATTTTAAATCAGTTTGCCAAAATTTATGAACAGTGCAATTCGACTTTCCGAAATTCACATAAATAATAAAAATCAACCCATTGAAATTTTACTGTTCATGCGAAGGATAAAACTGGGAACATACTAAAATCTGTATTGCTAAACACAAAATGCATGTGGAATGATCGCTGGTCCTATGATAAATATCAATCTACAAAATCACAAGAACATGATAAATTAAAACTTCATTGCATAAAACATTGTAAATTGAGAGAGTTAAATGAAAAAGTATAATTTAAAATTTCGACTTAAGATAAATGAATTTTTTATAATTGATAATAGTGATGATGATCAAATATAAATTTATGAAAAAATTTGAGTAGATAACCCCTACTCATTCTCCTTAATCCTCTATTAAACACTCATGTGAATACGTGGTGTATAAAATTTTCCTACCAATCAATCATTCTAACAATGTGATATCGACTTTTTAAAATTTTGATGAATAAATATTATTGATTTATAAAAGTTTTTTTTTTTTCTAAAATAGTGAATATAAATACCATATATGGGTTAAACTTCATAGTTTATGGATCCTCTAAGTATGTAAAATATCACATCTAATCGTATCCGCCCAGATTTATTCTCTTGCCCCACACACAACCAACCCGGGTCGGTCTGCAAAGAGGGTGCACTCTTTTGAAAGGTGTTTTGACACCCCACGATGTTATCTCATTGTTTCTTTGTATATTAATGTTGCTTGAATTAGTAGAATAATTGTTTAATATCTAAGCCAACATATGTTTATATTTATTGTATTGAATGTACTCAATCAATTTATTTTAAATCAAGTGCATCAAAATATTGATATTACATATTTCATTAAGAGCTTCACTTAAACTCAAGTAAATTCATCATAAAACTGTACTTCATTAAGATCTATTACATAAGTATATATAGCTTGTATCGTCAAACTGTAATCCTAAATCAAATAAATCTATTGATTAGAGATAAACTCAAACTTAGAATCCTAATCTAATACAAATACTAATACATTCTAACAGCGTCATCCAAGAATCCTCTTGATTTTTCATAAACATAAGTTTAACTAGTGTTTTTTTATTTTATTTTTCGTGTTTCTTAATCCTTTGAATCTATGAATTATGGCTTTGAGTTTAACCGGTTTTGATGTTATCTATTGTTAATTGTTTTGATATGAATCAAATGACTAACTTTAACTAAGTTCATATTGATATTATTCTGTCTCTTATGTTGATTGTTATTTGATAAATGAATTTATACTTAATTTAGTTTCATTTTAAAATATAATTATTATTAGATTAATCTCAAGTCATATGAAAATTTATAGCATTTAAAATCAAACATAAAATTATTTGTTCTAATGGACTTCTAAGTATACTTCTTTTATTAAAAAAATGAATTTTATAATAAGTGAGAAATTTATTTTTCTAAGCTACCTATTTCTTATAAAAAATTGATGAACAACTTCTTTTATATTTTAAAATGATTTCATCAATTACTCTTTAATATGGTTTTAAGCCGAATAATCCTACAAATCACACGGGAGGGGTGCATGTATGGATTTTAATTATTTTATTTTTTATAAAAGTCCCACAATATAGTTGTAAAATATATTTGAAAAATTATAAATTAATTAAAATATCAAAATTTAATTCAAAATCAAACTTTGACTAGTTTAATATGAAGATCAGAAGGAGATAACTTACCTGTTATCTTTCAATTTTAGATTAGACTATATTTTAATGATTCTGTTGTTTATACAAATTAAAATTTCCTTTTTATTTAATATAATCAGTTGATTCCACAATTATACCACGAGTATATAATTTTAAATTTTATATTGATGGAATATTTCTAATGTTGAAACCAGTAGGATTCGGATTCTTGGTGTATACTTCAATGCATGTATACCCCAGAAATTTACCTCCTTCTTCTTCTCTCTCTTGCCATTTCACATTCCCATCCCAACCCAACCCAGCCCAACCCAACCCCTCCGCACCCCGTCTCTCCTTCTCCTTCTCCTTCTCCTTCGCCTTCTCCGTATTCTTCTTCTTCTTCTTCTTCTTCTTCTTCTTCTTCAATCCAAACGTTGAAGTCAGAGAGGGCCGATTCTGTGGTTTTCGCTACACAGAAAGGGAGAGAGGGATTGGATCATTCAACGCTTGCCCTTTTCGAGTTCTGAAAGGTCTAGGGTTCAAATCCTGTTCTTTTCATTGGCCCTTCTTCTCCAGGTACGCATCTCCACCGTCCTTCAATTATCGATGCCTTAGATTCCCTTTTTCTTTTACAGAATCGCTGTTTTCTTCTCTGAAAATGTTGAAACCTTCCTTGATCTTTCATTATGCAGTCAAAATCGATCAAAGCGCCATTTTTGAGCACTTTTCTTGGAATCTCATTGATATTGTATTTGGTTTTGCAATTTTTGGTCTTTTAACATTAGAGGGGCCTCAGATTCGTCCGCGGACCATGTGGAATTTTCTTTTTCTCCTTTGTTTTATTTTTTTTGGGTGTCTCCGGTCGTCCTTTGTATTTACTAGCCTGTTGGATTGCTGCTTATGCATGCAAAGATGCTTTTTTTTTTTTCCATGTAGAATTAGTACGTCTTCGTTTTGGTGGGATTCTATATTGTAAAGGTTTCGCCTTTGGATGCTTGTTCTTTTTGCGGTTTGGATAGGATCGGTGGGTAGCTTAGAGCCTTTGATTTTACCAAGGTATGGGATTTTTGTGCAGTTTTAAGGCAGTTACGATAGTTTGTTTGGGTTTGATCTTCCATGCTCTGTTGTCTCTTTGTTGGGTGTTGAGAGGTTAATGGAAGCAGTGACAGATCCCTTTTTTTAAAGTTTTTCTCTATTTTCTGGCCTTTTTCCGGATGATCAAGGTAGCCTTTTGTGTGAGTAATTTTGAAATTAGAGAGTTTATGTAGATTTTAGATTGGAAACCACCAGCTCCTCTGTTTACTTCGTTTTCAGTTGTTGCTGCTATAGTTGCCTGTAAATTCATCTCTTCTAAAATGTCCGTATTGAATTTTTGTCATTCTTTTCATAAATACTACCAAACTTGTGCAAATTGGAGCATTTCAGGCATTTGATTCCCATCTACATCCTGCATCTGTTTCCTATCCTGGTAACTGTGGCTGCAGTTGTGTTTCCTTGATGGTTGTTTTCCATGCTTTTTTATTGCTTTGGTAGTACAATGCAAGCCTCAGTCTGCCTTGGCAGTGCCGAAGAAGAGGGCTGCAATAAACATTGGAATCATATGCCTTTCTTTGAAATACAAAATTTCGAGATGTACTTGATTTCTATTTCCTGACGTCATAATCACCATCATTAACAAAGACAAGTACAACAAAGCATTTGGGCCGACCATTCCACTCATATCTGATGATTAAACCTGTCATATTTGTTGGTTCTGTAATTTGTGACCAGCAGACACTGAGTGCTTCCTATAGGCGCCACATTTTGTGACCTATTGTGTGTTAGCATGCAGCCATTATGCGAGTATGTAGATGAAATCATCTTTTGCATTTTGCATTGTTGGAATAGTCTTATTGTTTCTTTTGGGCATTTGACAGGATCAAGCCGATGAATCTCGGTAGTTAGAGGGATGCCACTTCCTATTTTGTCATTGTTCTGTTAGGATCTCTATTGTTTCCTCTTTTGTCATAAAGAGGAATACCACTTCCCTTTTTGCTTAGGAATGTCCTTATAATGATGAGCTGATCATTATCTCAGCTTTCTGGGTCATGTGGGCCACCTTTCATGAATCTAGACCATTGATTGTTATTTAGCTCTGGACCCTTGTACAAGTTAGTGGAAGATTGATGTTTCTTTTGGAATACACCCACCTCACGACATGAAGTGTGATTGAGGATTTTGTTGACCAAGAACGCTTTGCTCTGTTTTGATGATTTTGATGGAGGCTTCAATGTTCATGAATGGCCTTATAGTTGATTGTGGCCTTTCCTAATAATAGGGCCTCAGATAAGTTCATATGTTGAATCTTCATTCTTTATTAGTGCAATATTGATGCAACAGACTAATCATAGATTTTCTGACAGCAACTAGATTGATTTAAGGGTTTTACAACCTAAAATGACAAGAAATTTGACTCAGCGTGACAGTCACACACAACCTGTATAACATGCATGTTCAACCTTTTTAGGGCTAGAGATAACTGGTAAGCATGTTGGAAGAAAACTAACGTCCATAGTCATCTCTAGCATTTTTTGAAAACTCTGAAGGCCCGGGTTGAAATCGTGGAAGCCACCAACGTTAGGGGTGTACTACTCTTTTTAATCAATGTGCTCTTTCTACTGATAAAGAAACTAACAAGTTCTTATCATCTAAAGCTGTAAGACAAGCAAAACATTTTGAGAAACACTAAAACTCTTTCTTTTTAATTTTTTTTTTGAAGCAGTGAGGCACTAAGCCCTAAAATTAAGCATCGGATGTCATCATTATTATTGTTTTTATCATCAAAACCATTCATGCCATTTAATTTTGGGTTGGAAAAATTAAGCATCACATAGAACTTAGATAATCTGCTCTGTTAATTCCCCCTTTTTCTAACCAAAATAGCAGCGTAACTGTAAAAGCCATTTATTCCACCCATCTGAGATTAATAAATTAAGCATTGCTAGAACTTAGATAATCTAATGTAGTCATTCTTTTTTTTCTTCTCTGTTTATAAGTTTTTTGAATATGTAAATGGTAGTCTGACTTGAACCTGCAAATTCTATGGTTGCAATGACAAACACCTAAAAGTCCTTGGAGTGCTATATTTTTTCCCCTTTCCTGAAATGATAATGTGACTTGAACCTAGAGCTTGTATTGCTGTAGTAGCATGCACTTGCCCAACTGTCTTCAATTTGGATTGTGCTTTATGATGGAAGGTGCTGTTTATCTCCACTCTTGGCTTATGGGGGTTTCCATTTAAAACAGGAAGATGTTCTGGTATTGTTTGCTTCTATGATCATGCTCTTAATTTGGATTGAAGAAACAGAATAATCCTTAGGGTTGAGGTTTCATCAGTAGAAGAGCTCATTGAGAAAATCACAGAAGGTACTTTTATCTTTGTTTGGGTGTTGATGTTGGTATATTCATGAGGGAGTTCTTTTCAGGGACGTTTTACTTGTGGTTATAGCTTGATCATCTTCCTTGTTATGAATTATGATTTCACGCAAGTTTGCATATATCCATCACTGCGATCTGGTTAGCAGCAATCTAAGATCGCAAACTGGATTGACACGGTCATTGTGTGGGCATGGTCCAAATGAATATGGTTTTTTGAGTTCCATCACGTCTCATGATTTGAATCCCTCTTAGATCACGATCCATAATTTTAAGCCACTGATCTTGTAACACATGGGCCAGGATTTGGGACAACTGGATTATGATCCCTTGGGGAGTCATTACATTTCTGTTTTTATGTGGAGCCCACTATCTCATGAGTAGTGACCTAAGATATTGATATTGTGGGCATCATCAAGGATAGCCTACAGGAATAAAAAGCTCCCTCTACTTTCTTTGGGATGCAGTTTGATTAATCAACTACATTAGGCATCCCAAGGACAAAATTGACCCAAATCCTACAAAGATAGCAATTCATGATATTGAACCAGGAACAGAATCATCATCATTATGATCCATTTCCCATCTATATGGGACAATGAACCAGGATTGTTTCCTGCAGACTGGGTTGTTAGCGTTATGCAAATAATGACCTATGGACCTGAATGAGATGAACTGCTAATTGTGATCCAATGACCTGATGATTTTTTTCTCAAGCAAGCTGCTAGATCTTTCTTTTGGCCATCATTAGAAAATTTCAAGATTGATTTGATGAAGCGCTGTCTTTGATCATGAGTTGCTAAAAAGCATGGGCCTCAAGCCGGGGTTTCATACATGTATGGGGTGTTTATTTATTTGTTTTTCCAGTAGTCAATATGTGAATCACCTAACTGTTGATCAAATGGTTAAGATTGTACAATTGAAGTTTTTTTTTTGAGCAGTAATCGAAGTGCTTATTGAGATATGTAGAATCTAGACATACTAAGATGGAATACAGTTGGTGGACAGTTTGGATTGATTGATGGGCTAGCTTGGTTTGAGATGATTTTGGGCCATCCCTTCTCAGTTATTCCTTAATTTCCTGGAAAATATTTTGGTATATGTATATTCATTGTTTCTTTCCTTTGAAGGGTTAACTTGGTTAAGCTTAGGGCGTATTTTAGCTTTCATAATTTTCAATTGATTGCATTTGTGTGACGATCCGACTCTACTCCATCATGATATTGTCCACTTTGGGCCCTACCTGACCCGCACGGTTTTAGTTTGGGCCTTGGCCTACATGACCAGGCCCAAAAGGCCTCACAATGGGGAGGGTTGCCCCCTCTCAAATAAAGCCCCCACCACCTAAGCTCCCAACCGATGTGGGACCTTTGGGTGGGGGTGCTACAATCCACCCCCTTTAAGACCAGAGCCGTCCTCGGCTCTGTCTCGTCACACTGATAGGGGTCCACACACAGACAAGCAAGCCACACAAGTAGAGAGCCCTCACAGTCCGAGTGTTGAACCGTGCTCTGATACCACTTGTGACGACCCGACCCTACTCCATCGTGATATTGTCCGTTTTGGGCCCTACCCGAGCCGCACGGTTTTGCTTTGGGCCTTGGCCCGCATGGCCAGGCCCAAAAGGCCTCACAATGGGGAGGGTTGACCCCTCTCAAATAAAGCCCCCACCACTCAAGCTCCCAACCGATGTGGGACCTTTGGGTGGGGGTGCTACAATTTGTGTTGACTGGAGGACATGTGGCTGAACATGTGTGCATTCTTTATGTTGTTAACTTTGCATTTGGGCCCTTGTTCATATGCTTTCATTCATGTGTTGACCATCAACTTGAGTTGTTCCTGGTACCTGTACTCCTAAGCTACCATCCACTGAGCATCCTTATTGGAATTGAATTCTGCTAGTTATGCACGTTCCTTTGCAGCCTATCTATAATTAGTGTATAGATTCTAGAAAGAGAGTTCTTTTGATTAGAATGCATAGCACTTAATACGTGGATCCTTCCATACAGTCGAAAGTGAAGCAATTCCGTAACAATAATTCTGCCACATATGAGGTGGGATAATTGGCCACATGCATTTGCTGCTGTATGCCTCTGTCAGCATTTCTTTTTACTGTAAACCATAAATTTTGTAACTGATTAAACAAAAACAAGTTTGATTATGTCCTTGATAGATGCTATTATCATGATGAATTTAATTTCTGGTTGTGGGAGTTCAAATTTCTTGCTTGTGATTTAGTAGCTCTACAGTATATATGCAATTCTACGATAGAAAAGTTGTCTACTGAGTATTTCTGGATGATATTAGCTGCTTATTTTCTTAGATTCATTATTGGGCAGTTCTTATGTTCAAGTTTTGAACGTAGATTCATTGGTAGGGAGCTGTTGCATTTCTTTGAAATGGGTTTCTTAGCTTTCAATCTTTGATCTGTAGTTAGTTTATAAATGTGGTTTTTAAGAATTTTGAACAGCTTTCACTAAGTGTCTATCCTTTTTCATTTGAGGTTGCATGATTTGATGTCTGCAGGAAGAGGTTGTAGTATGTGATACACGGCTCCAATTGGCAAGTTTATCAGAACCTTCTATAAACTTTGTAAGAGAAGATATTTGGCCCTAATGCAAGGACAAAGGAGCACTATTCAATCCCTACCTGAGACATTTGAATTTGATCTTGCTTCTAGCCCAAATAACTCCAGTATGGATCAACAACTTTACTGGAATAATGTGCTAAACCCAGTTGACACCAGGCACATGTTAGATTTAATGCCATCTTCAAGTGATACAACTAGTGCATTTGCCAACACTGTTAGTCATCACAGTGGGAGCTTTGCAGGATGGAATCCTATTGGGCCTAGCTCTAGTGGTCATGCACTAAATCAAGCCAGCCATAGTGAAGCAATGGAGCAGGGATGGATGAATCCATTCTCAAATCAGACCAGGACTGGTGTGAGGTTGGGAGAGAGGCATTCTGAACCAAACAACATTCTTTCTTTGGAAGGTATGAATATAGATCTCAACATGAATGAAGTTGCGAATGTTCCGTTATTTCAAAATTCCAGCTCTGGTGACATTCCTCAAAATTCGCAAATAAGTGCCTCACTTGTTGGAAATGCTGGCCGTGTCATGGAAGTGGGTGGGTTTTGTCATCCATACAAACCTGGTGGATCAGAAACTCAGCAGATTCCATCTGTTGGTGGTTCTACTGATCCTTGTGCTGCGCCTTCTGGATCTGCTGAACACACAGTTGAAAACAATGATGGTAGGCCTGGTTGTTCACTGGGTAATAGACGTTTGTCTTGCAAGAGGAAGGCCCTTGAAGGAGGGGGGCCTTCTACTTTAGTTGGAACTTGTTCACTGGATAATAGGCGTTTATCTTACAAGCGGAAGGCCCTTGAAGGAGGGGGGCCTTCTACTTTAGTTGGAACTTCTAATTGTTTTCAGCGGGCTGAGAGCAGTACTTGGCATGCTGTTCCTGCTTGGCAAAATGCTCCTAGCAGTTCATCTAGCCATGCACAGCATCTTTCTAATGTCAATCCTCAAAATGATTTCTTGAACCCAAGATTGGATGCTACAAGAGTGGCTCCTGACTGCCATACTGAATTAACTGGGGATGGAAGTGCAGAAGGCTCCGAAAGAAACTTCCGAATGAGAATCAATCCCTCACACCAACAAATTTCTTCCCAGTCCAATCTACAATTGCCAGGAAACACTGGCAGGCGTTCTCGTGTTTCGTCATCGAACCAGTCATCTTCTAGAGTATTACTATTTAATCAACCCCTTGATTCAAGGCCTGCTGCAACCAATACACATTCCCCTCAAACCCAGTCCAATGCACCACATGTTCCTGGATTTCCGTGTAACATGCACCCTTTCCCATGGAATGGGGTTGCTAATTCAAGAGCTGGCAGCTCTTTAAATTCTCCTGCCATTTCAGGAGAGAGAACATCTGCTCCACGAGGCGAAGCTAACTCAAGGAGCATACAAAGAGGTATCTTGGAGCACTCAATGTTTTTGCCGAGAACTGAGACAAGACATTTGACTCAAGATCCAACAAATTGGAGCTCGACTAATGGGAGTGTAAGTATACCTGGAAGCACAAGCATACCTGGAAATACTTCTTCTAGAGGTGGCTCCAGTTCTGTGGTCCAGCCAGCATCTACCTGGGTGCCGCATCAGAATCCTCCTCCTCGATATCCACGGAGACCATCTGAGGCTGTAAGGCGGTTATTGCTTTCTTCTGCGATTTCTGATTCTGGAGCTTCTAGCAGCAACATTCCTCCTCCAAGGACAGCTGCAGCCTCACGGGAGATTGTGCTTCCACCTGGAGCTGGTCACCATGGGCATCACCCGTCGCACTGGAGGTCAGCATTTTGGATGGACAGGCAAGGTGACAGTGTACTTGGGGTTCCCTTGTCTTTGAGAGCTCTGGCATCTGCCTCTGAAGGGAGAAGCAGATTAGCATCTGAGGTATGTGGTTCAAGAAATTTGTATTTTGAGCTGCTGTACATATCCTATTTATTACTTTGTATTTGACCCTAAGAATTGTTCACTGTATTCTTCATGCTTATAACTATTGGATATCTAACCTATTAATTTATGAAGCATGTAATATGGGATGCATATTGTACATTAACTACAGGTGACATTTCTCTTCCCCCATCCCCTGAAAAAAAGGACCTACATGTGTCTGAACGATAAATTAAGAACATTGTACTATTGTTACAAGAATTTTTCTTACTGACTTTGAAAAGGGATGGGGGATATTTCCATCTCTGTAGTCCCCCATATTTAACTGATCTTCGTTTCAACTTAATTGTTTGCTCTGCTCAACAATACTGGTAGTTTTGTGCTAATGATTCAGTTATTCTCTCAAACAGCTCTGCAATGTCTTGGAACTCGTGCGTAGGGGTGAGAGTTTAAGATTTGAGGTTAGTTGCCCAACCTTTGTCTTGCAACTTGTGTTCGACCAGTTTGTGTAACTTTGCTGCATGAAATCTACACCCAATTGGTTTCCCAGTTTGTTACATCATTTATTATTTATTAAACCTTCTCGGTCTTACTTTTTAGATTCTAGTTCTATATTGACTGCAACCCACCAGTTGAGTCAATATAAGCAGGGAAATACCGAACTTGCGATTTATTTGCCTTGTTTTGTAAACACAAATGACATCTTGCAACTACACAATTCATTGCTCTTAAGAAAAATGTTTTCATCTGTCTGAAATTTCATGTTTTCTGCCTCTTCTTTGTGCCAGGATGTTCTTATCCTTGACCAGCCAGTTATTTTTGGGGTACCAGATTTGCATGACCGTCACAGGGATATGCGCCTTGATGTAGATAACATGTCTTATGAGGTTAACATTAAACAAATTTTCACCCTTGACCTAACTGCCTTATTTTAAATGTAAAATATTTCTGAATTCACTGCTTGGAATTTTTAGGAATTGTTGGCATTGGAAGAACGCATCGGAAATGTAAGCACAGGACTAAGTGAGGAGACTGTTTTGAAGTGCCTGAAGAGGCGTAAGTATGTCTCCATTGCAATTGAAGCAGCAGCTTCAGAAGTGGAGCCGTGCTGTATTTGCCAAGTAAGGGATTCACTCTTCTTCTCCTTGTCTTGTTCTGTTCATTTCTGTGAAACTCAATCCCTTGTTGTTTCGGTGGGTGTAACAGGAGGAATATGTGGAAGGAGAGCATCTTGGAACGTTGGACTGTGGGCACGACTTCCACTCCAACTGCATAAAACAATGGTTGATGCACAAGAACATCTGCCCCATTTGTAAAACAACAGCTTTGGTTACCTGAAACCTGAGATTAGGCATTGTTTGAGAAAGAAAAAGATAAGGAGGGAGGTGGTGGGGAGGGAGATAGAAAAAGGTGGTGTGAGCCTTTGCATGAGTGAGTTCTTAAGATCTTTCTTGCCCATGCTTTTTATTGAAAGCAACGCCTTTGTGGATGATATTATCCTTTTAAGATTTATTTTATTTTATTTTACAATTATTTTTATGTGGATGATTTACATGCTGGTTGGGAGTGCATGTTTTTCAATGGCTTGCTAAAGACCTGTAATGAAGAATATGTGGGATCTCTACAGAAAATTCTTAGCTGAAGTGTGTAAGCAAGCGATTGTGAGATGGAGATGTTACAATTTAGGCACCAAGTATTTTGTATCTTACCGAGAGTCAGCCGTTGGGACTGAACATAAAGTCTAGCTATGGCTATACGATTTCTTCTTTGGTTTTTATGAGAACACAACCCAAGCAATCTGATTCTGATTCTGTCCTCGAGGATGTGTTGTCCTAATAAAGCAAGCCAGCCGTGGTCTTCTAAGTTACTTTCACAAGTTGGATGGGTCTGTCTCAAATCATGTCCAAACTTTTTTTCCTAGTAATATCAAATTGTAATCTTAATAACTAGTAAATAATCTACTATGGTTGGAAAGGAAACCAGACCTTTATTTTTGACTGATGAAAGGAAGTCCAAACCAGTAGAAATTGTCTTGTGCAAGGCGGGGTTAGATCGAAATAAACCTTCGTACTTGATCAATTGGTTGGTCATGCACTTTGGGCGAGCATCACATCTAGTTTGTGCAATGGAAATTCCAAAAGTGGGTAAACATTTTTAGATGGGATATCCAGAGACTGATGAAAACAAGAGGTGGATAAAATTTGAACATCATCGTGATTTGAACTTTGAAAATTTGAGTACCCATCGGCATCGGCCATTCGTTTTTTATGGGAGAGTTCTCCTTGAATTGTATCATTAACAATGTCCTCCATCCATCCATCCTGCGAAACCATAAGGAGTCTGTTCTATGATAGAGTACAATGTCTCCATTGTGAATCAGTACCCAACCATGTGGACCAGAGGCAACACTAAGCATCTGTACTGAATACCTCAGGCAAGCCTTGGCCTCACCTAAGGCCATGTAAGTTGGGTCTAACTTGTTTTTGCTGCTGCATTAGCATAATGAGTTCTCTTACTTTAGGAAGTACATATCCCCTTTCTATATTTGAGAGGCAAGGCTTCTCTATCATATGTTTTACTAGTTTCTTCACTTTTCATACACCCTACCATATCATGAATTATCCAAATGATCCTTTGAAACACAACCCTCTCTTGGATTCAACATATTCTCTAATTCCACTATTAACTTTTGAACTCAAATATTCATGGGTTGATCTCTAAGAGCACACAAGAGAAGCTCTTGAGCTGTGTTGACTAGGCTTATGATGGTCGCCCATTTCAAAATCAGTTATTTTGCTAAAAACCCCCCAAAAGTGGAGGATTAGATTGATAATTGAATCAATTTTGGAACCACCATTTGAAATTTTGAAGAGACAATTTTATAAAATAGTTATAGGTCTGTAATGGTTTATGGATAATAAAGAAAAGACAAATAGACAAATTAGGATAACAAAGATTCACACGTCATATTGAATCAATGGATCAACTCTAAAAGGAAAAAAGTATCACGTTAGAGATGATTTAAAAATAGTCTCAGTAGATGATAAAATGAGGGAAATCAATCTAAAATAGTTTGGTCATGTAAATAGAAAATCAGAGATGGCCTCAATATGTAGAGTTAAAAGTCAAAGTTGAAGGTAAAAAAAGGAGAAGTATACGGTTGAAAATGTGACGGTAGGAGATATAAAAAGATATGATAGACAATGGACATGTTGACTTTGTTAGAATTTGAAAAGTCGACCCTATGTAGAGTGGCATTGAATGATATGGTGATATGTATTGCATCAAGAATGTAATCTATGGGTGATTCACACCTATATTGATCAATATGGCCATTTTAACCCGATTTCATGCATTGTTGCAGATAATGGCTCATACATGGGATGAAATTCTTGTATGCCTGATCCATGCCGATATCTCATATAAACTTGTGAAATCTCATCTTATATTAGTTGATAATTGATACAATACATATTAATCAATATTTTAACTTTACTTCAAAATCTCAGAATTGCCTGGTATCAACCATTACCTTGATGATTATCTTGTCACTCTTTCTTCGCTTCAAACGAATCTAATTAATGACAAAATCTTCATCCAAATCAATCACAAAATCATATAAGAAAATAAAAAAGGTATGCATATTATGCACATTGATCTCACTGAAGAAGGAAGATGAATTTAGAAGTTGTTTATCATCTTACTATGAAACGTTAGAATATAGGTTTTTTGAAAAAAAAAAGAATTCAATTGTTGATTAAAGCTTTTCATCAAATGGATTTTATTTATTTATGTTTTGAATGCTCCTCAGGCTATTGTTCAATTTTATCATTGAAGACGTATTGTTTTTCACTCATCTAATATAGTATGTACACCTTTGTCACCTTAACTTCTTCTATTTGTCTTTCTCTATCATCCATTGCTTTTCTCTATAAAGCAATGCATGTCTAATAATTGTTCTATAAAATCATTCCTTTAAGCGATGGGAGACTCCTCTATCATATAGAACTCCGCTACCTTGTTAATGGTTTGCGATATTATTAATTGTTATACCATTTATCTCAAAAGCTCTTGAAGATTCTGACTTATTATTGAGTTCATATCATTTTTAAAGTTATCTATGATTAATGCAAAAGGCACGGGTTTAATGTAGATCTTCCTGGAGTTCCACTTTTATTGGGTTTCTGGTGAGCAGGAAAACAAGATGATGTCCCCAAAGATTTGAGCAGTGAACCAAACCTAGGGCAAACAAATGGTAAGCCCTCAATCCAAATTAAGTGACAAACAAACATAGAAGGGTGTGGTTAAAAAATGGGCCACACCACCACCCAAAGTAAATTACTAGTTCAGCATCAAGTAAACAATTTGCAGGATCAACTCAACTCAAATATATATATATATATGGATACATGCAATACTCTTATCATACATGTGCATAACTTGAACTCATTTTATCTGTACTAAGTTCACTTGGGTATGTCTGTAACTTCATATCACTAAATCTGCTGCAATCACAGACACTTTGGATGTAATATAAGTCTCTTCTATCAGTTGTGAACCGGTGATTTGTTTTGAGCAGGGGTGTAATCCATGGACACTACGTCGACTGCATCACCAGAAAGAATCTGGTTCTCAGTAGCATGATCGAAATTCCCAGAACTCTCGTTTGCCGGCGAAGGAGGTGCATTGGGTCCATAGCCTCTGGGGATACTTCTCCCTACAAAAGAAAGGAACCAGTTTACATCTGTGACTACATGAAAACCAAAGAACTGCTTTAATTTTTATAGATGTGAGTTGTAATGCTACCTTGTGCTGAAGCTAAGATCAGTAAGAATGCAGCTACAAGAAATGCTGCTTGCCTGCGATCTGCGGCCGACATCGTTGAAGTAGCAGAATTGGAGAGAGAGAGAGAGAGAGAGAGAGAGAGAGAGAGAGAGATTGTAGAATGTAGTAATCTGCATTGTTTCAATGTTAACTTCCTCTTTATAGAAGATGAGAGTTGGTAGGATCTATCAATCAATGTAGAATGTAGCAATCAATGTAGAAAGTGTAGAAGCTTTTGGCTTCAGACCATACATGACAGATTTGCAAATCCAGTTGTAGAATTCATGACCCATAAAATTTCAATTCTCCACCCATAAAAACAAGTGCAAGCAAGTGATTGACTTTGTAAAACCTAATGATGTGTAAAATAGGAATATAAATTTGGGTCGGGTCAGACAATAAAATCCAATTAGACAAATCCAAATTGTACTCTAATTCTATATGTTCCTTCTGAAATTTTGAACCTTCGACTATAGACTTCACTTGACTGACCCAAGTTGGACCCCTAATCTCCACTTGTAGAATTATCATCAATTGTCTCTTAGGGTTAAAAACGAGTCTCATGTTGAAAGTGTAGAGAGAAATCTAGAGATTTTTAAAGGAGTTGGGTCACTCCACCTAACAGGGGGCTGGTCTTTTGGAATGGATACCCAGGTCCTAACAAGTGGTATTCAAGTCTCAGGCTACCTCATGTAGACTCAGGAGACGGTATGACTGGCCTTGTTCGAAGGGAGGATTGTTGAGGCTGCGAAAACGAGTACCAAATTGGAAGTTTAGAGGGAGATTTAGAGATTTATAAAGGACTTATATCACTCTACCTAGCATACTGGTATTTTGGGATGGATACTCACATCCTAACATCGTCCATTTCATCCAGTGTCGGGTTAGTTGAAATGGATCCATTAGTATTAATTACGGGTCCTTGTACACCTAGATGTGAGCTGTCGTCTGATTTGAGAATGGTTAAATCCGAGTTGTCAAGGCCATAGCTAGCTGCCGAAGAGAGCTTTTGTCATGCTGGAGCATTCCACATCAGTAGCAGGGATGAAAGATGATTGAGATGAGGACGGTTGCTGCTGCTAGTCTGCCACCATGTTAGGAGACACAAAATACAGATAGAGCCTTCGAACTTGGAAGAGAGCGAGCCAAGATGGATGGACCATTGGACCCACATGGGGCATGGTTCCCATCGACCCATTGGCTATGGGCCCTTCCTGTCCAGTCCTTCAACACAAGAGTACTCCTGATTTGTCACGTTATGTCGTCTTTTTCTCTACAAGATAATCAAAATGAAAGATCCTGGACAAGTACGATAACAACCATTTCAAAGGTGGGCCACCCTTTGAGGAAAATCTTAGGCCTTCATGTATCTATACATTGGTCAAGTCGATTATACATTACTGTTCTTCTTACTTAGCAGAAAGGCCAAAGAGTTTTACTTTGCCACAGCTAATTGTTGGCGTGCGTATACAAGCATTCACAAGAATTCTGTGAGAATTTTGGTTGGTAGGATCTAAAGTAGATTTAATAGATCCAATTCTCTGCTCACATCTGTCTATTTATTAGGATTGGGTATCCATCTCAAAGACCAGCTTATTAGATAGAGTAACTCAATTCGTTTATAAATCCATATATTTTCCTCTACACTTTCAACGTGGGAATAGAACGAGGCCAGCCATCCTTTCTGCCTAGAGGATCTTTTGAGTCTACATGAGGTAGTTTGAGACCTGACTTTGATACAACTTGTTAAGATTGAGTATCTATCTCCAAAGATTAGCCTGTTAGGTGGAGTGACTTAAGTCCTTTATAAATCTCTACATCTCCCTCCACTTCTAATGTGAAACTCGTTCGCAACCAGCTTTAACATTACCCTCGTGAATTGCACCCATATCTAATTTGATGCAAATTTGATTTTTAAAGTCAAATGATCTAATTTGATGATCATTAAATATAAAATTTTGAGATTCTTGGAGATCACCACTTCTCTTTTCCAATCAAGATAAATTTTATATACATAATATTCAATTTAAGGCCTTTCAAACCTACTCATCTAGTTCTAAGTGACACCCCATTCATCATCCTTACCAAAGTCTAATAAGAAATAATTTTTTAAAAAATCTTTAAAATTACAAGCATAAGAATTCATTATTATCATCGTTATTATCTATCATAATAGAACATGAAACTATGATCCTTCTCCGACATCTGCCACGTTTCATTTTAAGTCACTTGTTGGATTGAAACTCTCTCTCTCTCTCTCATACTTCTACAACATTTATTTTTTATTTTAAATGCATATTTAAAATATTTTAATTAAGCTGATTTTAATACATTTCTAATATATGAAAGTATGAAACTTTCACATTTTAAATTTCAACATTCATCAATTAGATGTTAGAGGTATAAAATCTGACATCAAACGTGAAAAAAAATTCTGAAATCAAACAAGACATTTATACGGAAAGAAAATCTTTGATTCCTTGAAATAGAATTTAAAACTATAGAACTCTCTTGAAATCCACAATGGATTTGTCTAATTTTGTGGAGAAGTTTGCATGATGAACATTAACAATTTCATATCAACCCATAGGGGTCGGCTTTGCGGTAAAGAATCTGCTCTAAATGCGAAAGGTCTTGGGTCGAAAGTACTCTCAAGAGGGGAAAAAAAAAATCACTCCCTATAGATTTGCACATGTCTCTAAGAAGTCTCGATACTTTGATCAATTAAAAAAAAAAAAAAAACAATTCCATATCTACACCATTGTTCACTAGTGTTTTTTATGACCTTTCTTACATATTCTCACAGTCCATTAAAGGAGGTTAGAGTAAGTTGTGTTTCACTTTCATGTACATGAGGTGAATTACTTTGATAATTATATGTATATATATTTTTTTGAATGAAAGTACGAGTATATTATCATTCAAGGAAAAAAGTCCCAAAAACAGAAAGAAATAACTATAAGCCAAGGCCAAGCGACAGACCAAAAGGCCAAAAAGAAACACCCTGGTCAGGTCAAGCCAGAACTAAGATACCAAAAATTAAGCCCACAGTCCGAACCAAACGATAAAACACACACCAATTATATGTATATTTATTGGTAATGATGTTCCAACTTCATTTTATCATCATTGTCATCATATGCGAATATCACATATATTTAGAATTAATTTTTGAAGTTATCTTTTTCCTTTTAATCTTGTTATAAATCATAATATATGTCACTCCACTGTCTTTCACGTCTTAAAGATTTGAGACCATCAATCTAAGTCCAACCAACAACTCCTACAATAAGTTTTTTTGGTTGAGTTTAATATTTTTTTTTTTTAGATTAACGTATGAAAAACTCATACACAATTCTACTTAAACCCCCAAAGATGAAGCCCACTACTCCTAAAGCACACCAATGTTAGGCCACGGGGGCTCGAACTTGCAACTTCTCTCTTTCTGAAGCAAGAGGTAACCAGTTGAGCAGCACCCACGTGAGTTTAATATTTTACCATTACTATAGTGGAAGTTTTATCCATCGACTAAGTTATTGTCCTTGGTTTAGAATCTCTTTTTTTTTTTTATATATATTTGCTCGTAATCTTCTACATTATCCATTTCTCGTATTTAGCATGTTCTTTGATAACCATGTTCTGATTTTTTATTTTTTTTTATAAGATTTCTGATGTATTTTGTAGGAGATTTCCTTTGGATATACCATGAAAGTCAATTTAGAAGTTATGTTAAAAAAAAATCAGAAATTGGCAAGAAAAAATTATTGGTCCAGACGTTGTCACGTATTGGTACATCGTTCACTCGAAAGATTGTTGAAAGAATTTTGGATTTTCCTTTTTTTGTTTTGTGCCCTTCAATCATACCTGGTGACAAACCCAGGTTTAAAATTTTGTTGGCTTTGAGAAAAAAAAATATTGTACTGAAAAAACTATTTAACTCAATTATCCAACGTAATTTAGAAAAAAAAAAGTAAAAAAATTCTAAATTTTCTACTCTTGCTCTCTCTCTCACTCTCTAACATACAAAATCAACATTTCTTTTCATGAATTGGAACAATAAAACTGTAAGTCGGCACAATCAAAGTACCATTAGAGATAATGACTTCCTTTTTAAGAAAAATAAAAAATTAAACCATTAATACAAATGCCTTTTGCCCTAATTGGCATTTATCTTAATCATAGTTTTACAATTATGAAAGATTGATAGCGACACTGTTGTAATTAATAACAAACTATACAAATGTACGTTTTCACTATTAGATGATGACAAGTGAACAAAAAGATAAATTCAACTTATCTTATCATAAAAAACATCAATATCCCCATCAACTTCTCAGATAATACTGAAGGCAATGGCCACGAGCAGCGTCAACTTCATCAGTCGTTTTAGAGTAGGCAATTATCCCAAGGTAAATCAAACAATCAAACTCAAATACATAGATTCATAGAGAGAAGACAATTGTGCGTAAATAATCTCTTCCATACTAGGCAAACATTCCCATACAATTAATCTCTTCTCTTAATCTGTTTTTGGGATGTTTTTATTCCTAATTACCACCCATTAATCATGGCTTAACATGCATACTTATGCACACTTGTACGCATATACACAAGATACAATACATAAACTACAGTGTGTATATATTTCAGCTTTTAGCACCTTCTTTCTTCCCTCCGCCTCCTAATGTCCATTCTTTTCTCCATTGTGAGGATTGGAAATTTGAAATAATTCATCAGTTGTGGATGGGTGGTTTCTTCCTCGTGGGCGAGTAATCGATAGATACCAAGTCGGCAGGGTGAGGAAACTCATCGGCGTTGGCTAAATTCGAACTCTGATGATTCAACTCTTTCGCATCCGAACCAGGCATATCGGTTCCATAATCTATCGGCATACTTCGGCCTAGAACACACAAAAGGAAAATCTAAGAACAGTTTCAATTTCAATCACAAAAGCTTCTCTTATTACACATTTAGTTAGCAATTGGACAAGTAAGTTACCTTGTGCTGTGATCAAGCATAGCATGAAAGTGGCAGTGATAATGAAGCATCGAAGTCGAATCGAGGACATTAGGGAAGTGGAAGGAGTATATATATCAAAATCTGAACTCTTGAATTCTCAATTCTTCAATCCTTCACACTCTCTCCTTTATATAAAGCCATTGGTATTATCTATTTATCTTTGAAGTTGAACTTGTGGTGTTCTTCCATCCGTACCTTCACTTCATATGTCACCTCATAAACTTCACATGGCCACCTTTTATTACTTTCCATCCAGAGTTTCGGGCCATGCATCCAATGGTCAGTATCATTTCAATGAATCAATGCTTGAGAATTGTCAGCAATCCAATATGGGGTTAGTGAAAGGATTGTCATGTCGATGGTTGATTATACTTTTGTTAATATACAATTGTTGTTTTAGTGTTGTTAACGATTGGGTTCTCCACTTTTCACATCATTGATCTTGATTTTTTTATCATTTGATCACTGTATGTGTATGCACGCGTGTATGAAAGGTAATTTATAGTAACTGTGGGAGCAAATTTGAAGGTCTAGATCAATGATTCAACTACAGATGCATTCAGTGGCTAAGACAATGAGAAACTAGTATTGCAAACTGCAGTGCAAGTTGTACATGATCATTCTAAATTTCTGTATCAGAAAGAATTAGATCGAATAACCCAAGTGTTAGGTTATATGGAGTCTGATCATTAGTGATGTACCGTCGATCCGGTCGCAGGTGAGAGAGAGCATAGAATATCTGTAAGGAAAGTTGCATCTTGTTCATTTTGTCTTTCAGCATAATAGATCAGTTTGAACTCCGTAGATATACAAAAAGGGAACCACGTAAATCTTTTTGTTTTAGTTTGTTTCTTTTTGTTGATTGCTCTTTTCTGTTTTCTGTTTTCTAATATTGTTGTTTGTATGTGGTTGAAAAAAATGATTTGAGAAACGCTCAATAGTTCTCTACTTCTTATAGCATCTTTGGCATCAATCTAATACATTTGAATGGATTGTTTACCGGGAGTCACACTTATCATAGTCTAGTTGCTTGTAAGTGTTGCTTATCCTATGATTTATCAAGCCCTGAGATTAGGTCTGCCCTACCAGTTCTGAAAGCCCACGTCCATCAGATGAACCTAAGATCAGAAGTTGCAGACTTGCAGTTGGTAGCAAGTCAATGATCAATCTGAATCGTCCATTTGGCTATGATGGGAAAATGAGTACGTGATGGGTCAAGCATCACCAAGCATGGGCAGTTATCCATGGAAAATTCTTCCATAATGGCTTGGACCATTTCCCTTTGTTCCTTCTCAATCTAAATGAACCAATAAGTAATTGATATTTGCTCATGAAATGGAAGAATAGAGAGATCTCAGATGTTGGATTTGTCTAGGTATCCAATAACCTCAATTTTTGGATAACCCTCCTCACTTATACGAAAAAAATAACAAAGGCAAGAGAGAATAGAAGTGAAATGGAATTTTGATTTCTGCTTTTGCATCTGATCTACACTAAGCAAGTCTATTTATAGTTGTTAGAAACTGAGATGTGATGGCAATTGACAAAATGTGACCCATTTTGAGACCTCAACACTCGTAATGAAATAAATGTTAGAAAATTATGAAATGATAATATTTTTAAGGTAGAATTCACTCTCAAAAGCTAACAATTGAGCGAATGGAAGGGTGCACTAAATATACTTACCTGCTCTGAAATCATGTTAGAATAGCATGACAGGATACTATTCTTGAAGTAGAACTCACTCTCAGAAACTAACTATTGAGAGAAGGGTGTCTCAAGTGTTATATGTGTTAGCGCTTACAGCGTGATAAACAAGAAATCGAACGGGAAAAAATTAAGCACAATCAACACAAGCAAATTACGTGGTTCGGCCCCACCCGGCCTACGTCCACGGAGCGTGTAAATTATATTATTAAGAGAGAAATAATAATATAATTACAAGAAGAAATATGTAATGAGTTTAAAAGATTAAACTCCCATCTCTGGCTGCCTTCAAGTTTCTAAACAGTCCTACTGGTTGCAATACATAACAGCCCCTTCACAATGCAAGCTCCACTGTATTCAACTTGCTGTTCAGCACCTCCGTCTCTGATATGCCTCCTTCACGCTGCCGTCCCTTCTCCCGACTGCCTCGTTTGCTCACAGCTAGACAGACCCACGCAGCAAAGGTTATACACAATTGGATGACCTGCTACTCAGCACTAGAGCAGTTTCTGGCTTATGAAGAAACCCGACAGTTGCAGCCGTATGCAGAGCACTCGGCTGATTCCCAAAGTCAGAATCTTCCCTTTCTTACAGGACCCTCTTGATGTGTATGCTGAGTGTCCCTCTCGTCCAGCCAGCAACCTGTATATAAAGAGATACAGTCGGTCCTCTTTGCAAAGTTGCCGTGTCACATTAGACAACAACTACTAAGTTTGTTTCTGACGTATCCTTCATGGATAGAAACTTGCCATCTATCCCAGCGTGGTATACATAGCAGTTGCCGAGTTTACCTTCCCACATCCATCGGAATAGAAACTGCTATTCCTCTCTTACTGCCGTGTAGATTTGTCTTCCTTTATTTCAGCCGATCTCTTGGTCGGGTAAGATGGATATGAGCCACCGTCAACAATCTCCACCTTGGCGAAAATACCACCAACCTCCGAAGATGAATTGAAATACCATCATCCACAACACCTGACACTATGCACATCTGTGCACACCGACCACTCCCGACTGAGCTCCACCTGCAGCTGCAACTTCTGCTCTGGCGAAGGGGCTTTCTCTTTCCAGCCGCACTCCTGCTGGCTGCCACTCACAGATCTGAAGACCCAGATCTGCAGCGGTATAGCATTGTTACCTCTACCCCTCTCCTGCCGTCGAGCTGTCCTCCAGACAGTATCAGATCTGCAACTGCAGCCCATCTGCATCTCTGTATGAGATGCGCGCACCCCCACTCTCTAGGGTGCTCCACCTGTCTTCTTTAATTAGAAGAATTGCCCAAGCCCAAGCCTCGCTTGAACCTGGCGCCCGTCACCGGTCTTGTTGGACCCGCCACTTCTATGTGATTTTTCGTCCCCTTCACTTTTCCATCTCTGCTAGCACCATGGAATTCGGACGGACCATCACAACCTGAAAAAGAAACTTTATTTTTAAAGTCATACCTGTCACTTGACTTTTTGTTTCTTCTCCTCCTTCCTGCGGCCTGACTCGTAGGATCCCTCTGCCGGTCGATTACTGTACTTCCCTCCAGTGTGTACAGATTATTTTCCTTCTTCCCTTTCATGACGATCATAGCTCCTTTAGTAACTCTCAGAGCCCCATCCTTCACCTTGAAGGTAAACCCATCAGTGTCCAGTGTCCCCAAAGAAATTAAATTTTTCTTTAACTCAGGAACATGCCGTACATTCTCCAACTTTCTTACCATTCCATCAAACATCCTGATTTTGACTGTCCCAACGCCAATGGTTTTACAACTAGCACCATTGCCCACATAGACAGGTCCCTCATCACAGGATTTGTATGTGTCAAACAACTCTCTGCGTGGACACATGTGGTAAGAACACCCAGAATCTAAAATCCACTGATCAGTTGGATTATTCATACCTGTGGTGACTGTGCACACGACAACACCTACAGCATCGTCTGTGTCACTTTGTACAGCATTTGATTGTTCTGAACTTTGCGGTCTGATTTCCAGATCACGCTTCTTTTTGTTGCAGTCCATCATCTTATGCCCCTCTTTCTCACAATAGAAACATACAAGCTTTCCTCCACCTCTCCCTCTGGATTTTGACCTTGACCCTCTGAACTTGTTACGGTCATGAGATTTTTTGCTGTTGTTTCTCCCTCTGTTCTCTGTATAGAGAGCCTGTGTCTGAGACTGTGTCTGAGAAGAACCCACCGAAGACTTTCTTCTTGTCTCCTCGTTCAGCAAACTGCTTGTCACAGACGTCATAGTGACAATACCTTCTGGCGCTGAATTGCTGAGTGACACCACCAAGGTCTCCCAACTCTCAGGTAGAGAACTGAGAAGTAGGATGGCCTGCAACTCACCATCAAGAACCATCCTCATGGATGAGAGTTGATTGATTATACTCTGCATCTCATTCAGATGCTCCGCAATTGAAGTACTTTCATTGTACTTCAGATTCACCAACTTTCTGATTAGAAATGTCTTGTTGCCCGCAGTCTTTCTCGCATATAATCCCTCCAATTTATTCCAGAGAGATTGCGCCGTCGTTTCAGTGGACACCAGATGAAACACACTGTCATCTAGCCACTGTCGAATAAAACCGAGGCACCTTCGATCAAGATCGTTCCATTCATCATCAGACATTTCGACCTTCAGTTTTGCCTTCCCCTTGTCATCGGAAGACTCCGTCGCTTGCATCTTCGGTCTGCCTGCTATCGGTTTGTAGAGATCTCTACAATACAGAAGGTCTTCCATCCTTGCCTTCCACAATAAGTAATTTGCTCCATTGAGAGTAATCATTCGGGCGGTGTTGATTTCCATCACCTCCGACAACCCGAAGCCTCCCTGTGTGCTGTGATCCGTTCACCCACGAGTCCCTGGTCTCCAACCAAAGCTACTGATACCACTTGTTAGCGCTTACAGCGTGATAAACAAGAAATCGAACGGGAAAAAATTAAGCACAATCAACACAAGCAAATTACGTGGTTCGGCCCCACCCGGCCTACGTCCACGGAGCGTGTAAATTATATTATTAAGAGAGAAATAATAATATAATTACAAGAAGAAATATGTAATGAGTTTAAAAGATTAAACTCCCATCTCTGGCTGCCTTCAAGTTTCTAAACAGTCCTACTGGTTGCAATACATAACAGCCCCTTCACAATGCAAGCTCCACTGTATTCAACTTGCTGTTCAGCACCTCCGTCTCTGATATGCCTCCTTCACGCTGCCGTCCCTTCTCCCGACTGCCTCGTTTGCTCACAGCTAGACAGACCCACGCAGCAAAGGTTATACACAATTGGATGACCTGCTACTCAGCACTAGAGCAGTTTCTGGCTTATGAAGAAACCCGACAGTTGCAGCCGTATGCAGAGCACTCGGCTGATTCCCAAAGTCAGAATCTTCCCTTTCTTACAGGACCCTCTTGATGTGTATGCTGAGTGTCCCTCTCGTCCAGCCAGCAACCTGTATATAAAGAGATACAGTCGGTCCTCTTTGCAAAGTTGCCGTGTCACATTAGACAACAACTACTAAGTTTGTTTCTGACGTATCCTTCATGGATAGAAACTTGCCATCTATCCCAGCGTGGTATACATAGCAGTTGCCGAGTTTACCTTCCCACATCCATCGGAATAGAAACTGCTATTCCTCTCTTACTGCCGTGTAGATTTGTCTTCCTTTATTTCAGCCGATCTCTTGGTCGGGTAAGATGGATATGAGCCACCGTCAACAATATGGAGTCGTTAGTTTTTTGAATTAATTGACGTGAGACTTTTTGTTACTCCACAATGAAAAACAAGTATTCTCGAATTTTACATGTAGAATGCTTTCACCATTCCCTAGTTCTGAATCTATGATTCTGAAACTTAAATACAAACGAAGTATATATTTTATTCATGACTGCAATACTCTAGACACCCTTTTTAATCAAATAAAAAGTTGATGAATTGGAAAAGAATAATGCTCCAGACTATTTATAGTCACAAAACCATTTCAACCCTAATCCTTCACTACCACAGGTATAAAATCTTGTTCCAACACTTAATTTTTATGAAAATGCATTCAGTACTTCTTCCTTCTTCTTCTTCTCTTTACACTTCATTGGTAGCATCAGTTATTTATTAAATTTTAAAAATGTGATATAGAAGAAAATGACCAAAGTACTTCCTACTGAAGTTGGATAGCAAAGTCCAAACTTTTTCACCTTGTAAATGATAACAGTGATAGAAGTGAAAATTGTTGTAAAACTATGGTAGATTACAAAGGAAGAGTCCAAGTTAAATAACATAAGATGAGCTTTAGCATCTAATCTTACATCTCACAATTATTTTAAGAGATGACCACAATATTAGAAAATCAATCGTGTATTTTTTTTTTAAATGTCCCAAAACAAACAAATAAACAACCCTATTTTGACATATTAACCCCACCAAAAAAAAGGGGGTCTGTTTTGTGATCCCCACCTGCAATTTACTGCCCTAAAGTCTCAACTATTGTGTCTTTATTTGGGGTCAAGGCCCATCAATGTCTCCAAATGAAAATACCTTGGTTTTTTGGCAGATTGATTTTCATTCCAAAGTTCTGATTGGTCTAAGTTACAATGCATTGAACACCAAAAATCATTTAATCAATCTTCAGATGCTCCAAAAATCTGTACCTTCTGGTCTCTGACTCTAAGGGCATGAATGCAATGGTTAGATAAACCAAGTCTGGCCCACCAGTGACTGGGCCAAGACCAGTGCCTTCTTCACATGGAACTTCTGGGATTCTCTAGTACTAAAAACCAGGTATTTCAATATGTAGATTATTTTAAAACAACATTAGTATATTAAATGAGGCAATATATAACATAAAGGGGTTGGAGTAATGATCAGGAACCTGTCTCAGAAAGTGGGAGTCTTGAATTCGATTTCTACTCCACCCCAAAGGGCCACTCTCCATAGAGTTACTTGGTGTGTGAGGCTTGCACATACTCTAAGGGTTAGTCAGATGCTCTAAGAGACCTGAATATCTTGGTTATGAGGCAATATATATTATGATTTGATAATATCAAATTAAAAAGTGAGTAATCCAATAAATATTAGTAGATTCTTTTGGATCTCAGTCAATATTTTAATCTGCAAGTTTGGGCTACGGTTTTGACAGTGTGGAGATGCACACATATTTGATAAATATGATTTTCTTAAGATTGATACTGAAGTTTAATGATTTTGGTGTGAATTTTAAAAGTGTAAGGACTCCAACCATTCTCACTCCTTTCATATTTGAAAGTCTTTAAAGTAAATCAAAATGAATACTAATAATTTGTTTTACTCATTTTAACATTAAAAGAATAATGATTTAAAAAAAAAAAAAAGACCAAAATCAAAAGTGATTTATAAATCAAAAGAAGTGGTTTTGGAGTCACCTTATGCAAATAAATTCTGAAGGTGAAGCTTCAATTCACTAAATTCTGTCTTTTAAAAAATCATTTATTTTGAAATAATCCGTCTAACATTGGAATAACTTCAGATTTTCTCCATCTATGAATCATTTGCTTAAAATTCCATACTTTGTTCTCTCGAGTCCAACCATAGAGTAAAAATCTTCTCATGCATTTGTAAATGAGAATTTCCCGTATGACCCATGTGCCTTTTTTTTTTTATTAACGTGTGGGAAATTCAGATACAGTCTCATTAAAACCCTCACCGATAAGCCCACATAGGTGTAATTCAACTAGTTACCTTCCGCCTCAGGAAGCGAGAGGTTGCGGGTCGAGCCTCCATGGCCTTTTCAATAATTTTCTACACTGAATCGTGTGATTCAGTTATCCTTATTTTTATAAGAAGCACATACGTCTTCACTTACATGTTTTTTCACTAATAGATATTTTAAAATCCAAAAATATTAAAGGAATGCATTCTAAATGACCAAGTCTCTGTTGGAACTAAGCTTCTAATCCAAAAGACTAGTCTAATAGGAGGAGTAATTCAATCCCATACAAGTCCTTAGTTTCTCACCTCACAATCGATGTGGGACTCTCTTTTGCACCTCAACAAATCCCCCCCGTCGAACAAGGCTCTCCAATGAAGAGAACGTCGCCAACCATCCCGTTCAATTACGGGATCCTTGAGCCCACGTGTTGTGGCTTGGAGACCTAACTCTAATACCACTTTTAAGACTCAGCTTCCAGCTCAAAAGACTAACTTGATAGGTGGAGTGACTCAATCCCATATAAGTTCTTAGTTTTCTCCCCTTACAACCAACGTGGGACTCTCGTTTGCACCTCAACAATCTCTTGCTCAAACGAGGCTCTCCAGCAGATAGAACTTCGCCAACTATCCTGTTCGGTCCACATGTTGTGGCTTACCATTGTTAGGACAGAGCTTCCATTAGGCTGATAGGTGGAATGACTCAATCTCATATAAGTCCTTAGTTTACCCTTCACAACCGATGTGGGACTCTTGTTCGCACCCCCAACAACCTCTACAGTGCAAGATAATTGAAAAGGCAGATGAGAGACAAGGTGAGCGGCAAGCGGCAAGAAAGGTGGAGAAACAGTGAGTGGTCTGTGGATCGGTGATCAAAGGCACAGCACATACATCTGGTGTGAGGATGATTGGTCTGATGAATTGTGGTAAGAAGATTGTTTGGTTGGCAGGATGTGGACATGGACATGGTTGATGGAGGGAGATTGAATGGACATTGCGACGTCAGCTGGTTAGGGGAGGCAGCAGGGAATGGGAATGGGATTGGGAGTGACAGTCGACACTTCCTTATCTGCGTGAATTGCATTCATGCCCACATGGCTGTTATTTGTAAGTGGGCCTTTACTTGTCTCTCGTCTTCTCCTCTCAATCTCTCAGATCACAACAAGCACGTCCTCTCATCTTCTTTTCTTCGCCCCCACCTTTGCACTCTCAAATCCAACTCTTTTCATTATCCACGTTGTTATCCTTTTCAATTTTGGGTCACTCATGTTGTCGTCTCTAAGCTTATTTCAGTTCTGTGACTTCTGAAATTCAAATTACATCTCCTTCTGATCAATAATTAGAAGTTTGAAATACGGGTTTTGGTGGACTTATAATGAATTTGGGTAACTCCACCTAAAAAGTTAGCTTTTTTTTATCTACATACTCAGTCCTAATAAGTGGTATTAGAGTCATATCTCCAAGCCAACTCATGGAGACTCAGGAGATCGTCTATTTAGACGAGATGGCTAGCGACGTTCTATCCACCGGAGAGCCTCATTCGAAAGGGGATTGTTGGGGCAAAGAACAAGTCCTATATTGGTTGTAAAAGGGGAAATTTATATATTTATAATTGACTTGGATCATTCTTCCTAATGGACTGGCCTTTTTGAACAGTAAACACATTTCAAAGAAATTATAGCTCACAATAAAAAAGCTGAGACTCTTAACCTAAGAGAAAGAAAGGTGATAATACGAAAAAAGGAGCGTGTGAAGAGTTAGCATCTTTCATCTGATTTGATTGAACCTAACCCAAGTTATGATTTGAGTTAAAAACTGTAAAATTAGAAATTACTGCTTTTTCGAGAAAATTTTGAACTGATCTCAATTAGGTGAAAAGAACCAAATATGATGTTTAACATATATAGGTGCATATACGTACAGACAACTAAAGAGTAACCATTACAAACATCAAAGAAAAAAGAGAGAACAATAGGTACTTGAGTTGATGCCCTCATTGGTAAAAAAATTGGCCTACATATTTTCCATATAATTACCATAGCAATCGATACAGTGAATAATTAAAAAAAAATTGTGTCAACATTTTTGCAATCTTGTATTGGATATGATTTCAAGAACGTTTAGAAGCTGGTTGCCTTCCGCCTTAAGAAGCGAGAGGTTGCAGGTTCGAACCCCCATGGTTTAATCTTGGTGTGTCTTGAGAGTAGTGGGCTCATCTGTGGGGGTTTTAGTAAGACTGTGTCTAAATTTTCCACACGTTGATAAAAAAAAGGTTTTAGAAACAAGTTCCACTATTGTTATATTAATATCTTAAATATTCTATGTATATTACTGAGTATTTCAGGATATCAGTCAATTTTTTTCCTCGTTACATAGCACCAAGATTTATTTATTGTACTCGATTTCAGAGTTGAGATGGATCAAACCTGAGTTGCATTGGCTGATTCTGAGTCAAACTTGACCGAGTCCTATTCTCAATCGAGTCAAAATAATAGAACTCAGTTGTATTAAAAGAAATGAGTGCAAGAGTTGACTCGGACTCAACCCATTTTTAAAACCACGCTTCAAATATCTTGCTGTTTGAGTAAAAAATTAATACAGAAGTACAGATTCATTTATTGTTTTGTTTTTTAAAACCTTGGAGCCCTATCTAGAGTGGTCCATTAAACCTTTTAATGACCTTCAATTCTAGCACAAACTCTTAGGACGAACCCACATCTAGCTGGCTCTCTAGCTCTAACTATTATTAATATTTTTTTTATCGAAGGTGTACAGACATCTCACCCATAAGAATATATGTACACTTCACTACACATATACCTTAATTTGAGTTTGAGCAATTCAAAATAAATCTGATTTCAATCCTAAATCACCTCTTTCAACATTGAAAATATAAAACCCATATCTAATCATCATCTATTTTCTTAAAATGAAACACTTCATACACACCACTCTCCATAGAATTACCCAGTCTATATAAGTACAAAAATTAACACATCTAAAAGATTAATCGCGTGTTCTAAAAAGTCTGAACAGATCATCAAAAAGTATAATTTCTTGATAGATCTTCTTAAAAAGAAATTCCAACCCATGTAACCCAAATGCAGCCCATATAGAATTATAATGTGATTGTCATGGAATTGGACAAATGACGATCTAAATCCTTCTTCACGTCATGTCTTAGTCTGCATATTCAAGAGAGGAAGGTGGGGGCATATGTCGCACGTGCAGCGCGTGTTGGAGGGTAGCTTTTGTTTTTAAGAGTTGATTTGATGATGTCCAAAAGCTCCCATATTGGCATTTGCATTTGTATTTTTATCAATCTTTCATTTCATTCAAAGGCATGGCTCTTGTTCCCTAACACGACAAATGGACGGCCCTCCACTCACATGCTAGTGTTGGCAATCTATTTGGACTTTTACCAAACAATTCCAACTTCTCACATCCATCACCTGCCCAATCTAAATCGGCCCCATTTGTCATTATTTAGATAAATAAGATTAATATGAGCTAAACTTTGAGAGAGATGATTACTCGTACACGTGGGTATAGAATATATTACCATTTCACGTTTCACCACCCATGAAAGATTTTTTCTTAAATATGTGACCCCATAAAAAATTATCTTCATTAAATCAATCAAGTCAAGTCATGCTTTTTAAGTTCACTAAAATTTAATCAGATTAATATATTTTTTAAATATTTAAAAATCTTGTTGGTAAGAAGCAGAGAGACCTTACATTCTAACCAAATGGCTTAATTTGATTGTGCTTATTGGGCTCACTGATGGATAAAAAATAAATGGACCTAGGAATTTACTATTGAGCCCATCGATCCTAGTCTTCACTACTAAGCGTGTGAGCCCAATAAGCTTCAACTTGACCAAGCTCAACACTTCGCAACTGCAGCTATTTTCAAGAATTATAACTTCTTCTAGAATAAGAGTGATGCTTGCTGTTGGATTACATGCATTTGCCTGATTTGATCAGTCGGAAAAAGAAATTCCGAAGAACGACGGGGGTAACTTTGATTTCACCATCCCTTAAAATTGGAAGAATGACAGGTAATTTTGAAGAACATGGATCATTACCTATAGTTCTTCATGATGGTACAGCTACAGCTGGATAAGAATAGAGCTTGCAAGCATCAAATCTGAGGGAGTTATTGCTTGGTAAAATTCACCCACCATTTATCATCCAGGACATTCTTCAAAACCTCTACCCTGTGATTTTGTACCCGTAGACTTTGGATGAGAACTATCAGAATTGATATTGATTATTGACTGTTCAGAACACATTTTGGGACCACTCAGCTGGTGATCATGATCAAGTCCAGCCGGAAGTATCATGATTGAAACAATCAGTAAAATATCAAGCAAGAAAAGTGAATTGCAAAATATAACATATTTTCTTGGAGTCACCACTGTGCAATGCTTCACCTACCCATAAATCTATACAATCACAGTAACAAGAACCAACTATGACTGCTAGAAGCAACAGACAACATTTGCAAGACAGCATTAAACATTGACTTGTTGATATCCTGTCATCTGCATCCTTGCAGAACCCATGATTTTTCTTTTCACAACGCAGTCAGTCCATCTCCCAGAATTGATGCTTGCCCATCCAAAAGTTGAGAAGACATCACAAGTTTCATTTTATTAGTTTTCGAATGAGAAGTGTACATCAGAGTGTAATTACCATAGGTAGTACCCTCGGTAATCCAAGATTTCAGTAAAGAGAGAGGTTTGGTCAGTTAGAAGGCCCACCTGGTGGATACTTCATGGAACGATCTATATCTAATTGCTGCTGTGCTATGACATCCTCCTTGTATGTTTCCTTCAAAATGTAGGAAAAAAAGATGTTACTATCATACCTCTGCATAACATTATGCAAATGAGTGTACTAGACCTACCCTGGAAGCTGCAGGAAACTGATAGGATCTATGGTGACCCTGTGATAAATCTGACCCAAACAATGTCTCTGAATTGGAGATGTTGGTTAGATTGGGTATGACAGTGGGCTGATTTGAGGGTATGGACGGAATTGATAGTCCAAAAGTCTGTGTCGTGGAATCTTGTTTCATGGGCAGCATTCCTATTCCCATGTTCATAAGAAGAGAGTCATTTCCAGCACCAATGCCCATACTCATCTGAGGCACTTGCAAAGGCTGCAATGATCCTGGCAGATACATGGGTTGTAAATTCAATCCATTTCTCATTGACAGCATCTGTTAAGGACAGCAAAACAATCAAATGCAATTAGAGAAACTAACTAGTGAATTCAACCCAGTATTAACATTATTCTATTTCCTGAGAGAAAGAGAGAGAGAGAGAGCACAATATGCCAAAAAAAATCAGATATTAGCTTCCATTTGTAAATAAACTAAGTAAATACACTTTTGGCAGAGTAACGGTATACAAGATCGAGGTTGCAAAATTAATAATAATTAAAGTGGGTATTCTCTTCCAAAATAAGCAGATATTTAGCATCCATTTGTAAACCAAGTAAATGAAGTTTTAGCAGAGCAACAGTATATAACTTGGACAATGCAAGCATATGATATAGCTGCTGAGATAATTTGAAGATGGAAGCACAAGGAAGTGTCTGCATATCAAAAATCGCTCAGAGACACAATGCCAACATGTTCAGAATGGTATACAAGAATAAAAGAACGTTTAGCATTGGAGATCTTGTTTGGCCAAATAATGAAATTGTTAGTAAGGTTACCAATCTAGCTCCATCCAATCTAAGACATGGAAGCCGACAGAATCAGTTTACACATGGTACAGACCACCAGAAATGGAGATGCAGACCAACTTTGTGATGAGAAGCTCAAAAATCATGAAACAAAACATACATCAAATAACGGCTTGTGATTTGGCACCATATATTTTAATAAAGGAACCACCACCCTTTAGTTCTTTGTACACATTCACGTCAATGTGAAAAGGTGAGGCATGCCGACTTCCTAAAGCTAAGTCAGTTAAATTGTGCAACTTGGTACCATATTTTTCAGATCAGAAGAGTTCTTCACAGTAAGAGCTGAACCAGCAAATCCTAATTACTCATTGTTAAACGCATGGTGGGAAAAAGACAAACAACAGCCTATACAACTGCTTAAAAGTCTGTCTGCAGCAAGTGCAGATTGGTCACAGATTAAGGGATTTCCGATATGTCAAACCAGTTACAACTCTTTTCACATGACCATCTAAAGGTAGATTCAGGGATTTCCAATATCTAAAACGAGTTGCAACTCTTCTCACATGATTATCTAAAGGTTCAGAAAATACCAATATGTTATCCAGCAAAAAAAAAAATAGCGTAGAAGAGGCCCCAATAGCAAAACCAATGCATACCTTTGAAGCATAATAGACATACTCAAGTGTGCTCTGGTAGATGTCCTACTTATAGTGATCATTACCGAACCTTATGACGATTCAGATTTCAAAGCAACAAGAGGGCAAGAAAGAGAAAGACTACAAATCATGAATGCCAGACCCCTGGGCTTGACAACCAATGTAGCTTTAAATGGCATCATATGTCCACTGAGGTTTCTCTTGCCACATCAACTAAAACTGAGTTTGTCAAAGCAATTTGGGAAGTGGGATGCAATTTTTTTTGGTTCTCAAATTGCCAAAATAGTAGCAGCATCAATAGTTCCATCTCCATAGGAATTTCTAGAGCCTGTTGAAAAAACAATTTATAACCATGAACCATTTTCTCTCCTCTTTTTCTGGGAAGGCAACGGAACTATGAACCATTTTCTTACTGGAAGTATTATCCAAGGCCTGACAATTATTTAACAAATAAAATACATGCAGTCTTGACACATGCATTCAAAGTTCAATACCCAATCATAAGCTGGAAAAGGTACCTATATACCTTGGATAAAATTTTCAGATGCTAGTTGCAAAGCAATAGAGGAGAACCAGAGGAAAAATGTTATTAAGGAAAAAACATATAGCACATTGTTGGTAAAGATGGTTGCTAATTCCATTTTTGTGTTGGAGCTTAATGATGTGCTCAAGAGCCACTTAATGACCCGTCCACATGCCAAATTGGTAAGTACCTGAAAACCTGAATGCCCTTTGTCATAGAAGCAGCAAAATAAAATGTCTTCCTACTTAAATGCTGAGTGGTGTTGACCACATACTACCAAGTGAAATAGATACAAATCTTGAGGGATAATAAAATCCTATTCACGAGGCACCTCAGGAACCATACAATGTCCTTACAACTCTGATACACAACAGGGTCAAATGGGAATATGCTTCAACAACTGAGCAATACAATGGGCCTCACTAATGGAGGAATCACCAACAGCATGTTATATTGGAAGATGCCACTCATTCTCACAGTTTTTATGACTACCATCTTGTTCCTTTCTTTACACTTATGGAACACCATCCAAGAGGTAGAATCAGAGTGTCATTTCTTTATTGATGGGTTCAATGACAAGAAGTTTAATGCAACGCCAAAAGGATAGCCAACATCTTTGCTGTAGAGGTTTGTCATTTCTATTTTATATATAATAATCATTTTCCAAGAACAATGCTCATATTGTTCAAACAGTGTAACGATTTTGTTTTAGTGTTTATTCAATTATATTGATCATCTAATATTACTAAGGTGATATCTGTTCGTTGAAGATTTTGTTTTCACTATACCCTATGGCATTGTGCCTGAATAGTTGCTATATTAGGGATGTTCTTCTTTACAGGATCCGACGTTTGATCAAAATCATGAAGGATTCTGACCTTCATGGTTTCCACATGATTTTCTGTCTAACCATGTTTTTTTTATATTAAGAGGGTCATTCCACAATTTGTAAGTTGGAACCTTCACGATTGCTGTTGCTTGACAGATTGTGGGTTTTCTATATCTGATAATTATGTGTGAGCCAGCAAAGGAAGTGATTCAGGCACGCCAAACCCAATGCACTAATACACCAAGGCAGTGAATGATACTTTGCCTAATCAACAAAAGAGTCAGCTGATTTCTTAATAAATTAGCTCCTTGGTAATAACACAATCTATAGATAGAAAGCTCTGCTGGTAAACTACCATGTCTGGTGTGGACAGAGATGGGTAGTTACAAGTTTTGGCTCACATATTTGGTCTTGGCTCAAGTCAAAATATGTACTTTTCGATACTATCAACCAATAGTTGGAAATACTAAGTTCTCTCAACTGAAATTTGTAACTCAAGATAGGATACACATATAGTAGGGACAGGATTCGGCTTTTAAGGGTAGCTCATTAAGCCTGTAGGGCTTTTCATCACGCTTAAGTAAATAATATATTTATTATGAACTCTCATTTAAGTTCAAAACCATTGGGATAGAGGGGTCTCCCTCCCTCCCTCCCCCTCTCCCCAAAAAAAAAATAGATTTACATTCTCAAAACCATCTCATTTCTCATTTTTTTTCTCACATCCATATCCATTTTTTTCAGGGAAGAAGGCCACAATCTTCTTTCAATTTTCATTTAAAATTTTCTCACGACTCCTAAAAAAATTAAAGAAAAAAAACTCTCATGACACATAAAAATGCATCATTCGTTCCTCTTACCAATATTCTATTTGTTTTTCCCTCAATTTCACAGATTTTTTTACAAAATACCATTGCTTTTTCTAAATGCATCTATCCAACGGGCTGAAATGGGTAAACTCAGGCTTTAGCCTAGAAAAGCCTAACAGGTTGTGTGCAGGCTTGGGCTTTAACAAGTTCAAATGGGCTCGAGCTTAAATAATGAAAGACCATTATGAACCCCATCCATGAACAACCTGGATTTAGCACATTTTGAATTAGCATGTTTTGGTTTGGCTTGTTCTAGGTACCCTATTTTCAATATTTCTTATTTGATTCATAAATAATATGGAAATAGATGGGAATGTCTCTTTTCCATTAGGAATTTATATTGAAGATACATTTTTTTCATGCGATATTTAGGGTAATCTAGAAAGACTTATCTTTTGCCCTGGATGCAAAGATCCCTCTCATGCTTCAAACAATTGCAACATGTATCCCTAACTTTCCTCTCAATTGCAAAGCACCCGCTTCCCCTCCTTTTCATTTCAAAACCCAAAAAGTCTGCAAGTTAAAAAATATTCCTAGCAAAGCACTCTATTGAGACAACTTAAGGTTATAGCCCACACAAAATTCTGTCAGATGCATATGACACCACATGGTCAAGAGACATGAATTTTCTTTATTTTTTAGGTGTTGATATGAAAAATCCACAGCTACAAAGTCAAATTTTGAGAGAAATCACAAAGCTGAGATGACAAGATGGGAGAAAAATTTACCCAACCGCTATCTATGCAATCCTCCAAATTTCACCCAAAAATGTTGGCCCATCTAATTTTTAGAGGGAGTCTCAAAAGGATGCTACTACAATGGTTAACATTTAAAAAAAATGTGTAAAATTAGCCAATAAAAAGAAGAGAGGATTTTAAGGTTGGGTTGGTTGAGTTGAAAATATTGGATCCACCCTTCTCATATCAACACCTAAAAAATAAAGAAAATTCATGCAAAAAATATTAAAAAAATTAGAAAAAAAATAGTTTGACGAGTCCATTTGATGAACTTGAAAGTTGTAAGATGGTCGAAGGAATGGCTCAATTTCTTTGTCAAAGTCTTTTACAAAACTTAGGCCTGTACACATGGGAGAGTTTCCTTTTATGTAGAGATGACATAACAATTGTGTTTCCAAATTTTTAATTTTTTTCATCTGCTGATGAAATTTCCTCTAGTTGTCATTTCAAAAAAGATAAAAATAAAAAATAAAAACAAAAAGACATCTGTAATATCAACCAAATCCACAGCCTCAAATGTGACCACAGAATAGTCCAACTTCCTCCATCAAGACCACTTTCTCTTCCCCAGTCACAACCAATAATGGAGTCCTTAGAATGTGAAGCAAGGACTAACTATTTAGGGATTGCATAAATATTTGAATAGCTACCCAATAGCACTGATCATGAGAAGAAGAAGCACATACTTTTTTTAGAGGTGAGGTACGTGCTTCTCAATGACCATAATGTTGAATTCCAAGAATAAGTGCCTACAGATTTTTAAATTCTTTCAACCCCCCCATCCACTAACAACAAAGGGGAGAAGAAAACCGCAAGGCAGCGTGTAAAGTTTTTTTTTGCCGTGTCTATGATTCACTGTCCCTTGATGCAAATGATAGATGCCAACAGATTGGTTTGATCAATCTATAATTCAGTTGCAATATCACAAATTTCTTTAGCAGTAACAGTTCCATACAGAGTTAAGCTACATCAAATTCAATAACCATGACATGAACAACATTTTATTTGACTCCCACTCTGCATTAGGCTCGGTAACATCTAGCTCTGGTATTTCCCATTCATGCAACTCAATTTTTGTTTGCCACAAAGAAACGTCTTCACTGCTCAAGAACCACGGAGAAAATAGCCTGCCTTCGGCATGATGGCAGTAATCTAAAGGTTGATATTTTTAGAAATATGACCACTTGTCATCATTCATGACAACTCCCACTACAATGTCAGCATTGATTTTTCAGCAATTTTAACAAATCAAAGACAAGACGTAACAGTAAACTCCAAATAACATCCGGAAACTAATTCACAATCTATTGAATGTCAGAATCCATTTGGACTAAGAGCTATCATGTGATTTTTTCCCCCTTGGAAATGAATCAGATCTTCATTGATTATCAGAAGGAACGTGCAGCTTTCACATTTTTTTCATATAAAATGGTATCCTAGGAAATAGGCTTTTCTCAAGTGCAGCCATTTTCATAAGGAGAATTCGGAAAATCATTTCCTAAGGCAGTTTACCACCCAGTTTCTAGAATATAGCATGTTCCAAACAAACCTACTGAGAAAGCTCACTTCCTATGAAACCAGCATTCTTATCCACAGGAAAATGCCAGACACATGCAAAGACTCCAGTAAGGAAAAAGGAAGTACCTTTATGCATGAGATAAAAAAATTACTTGACGGTGGCAACAATAATCTCATTTGCACGTCAAATGATTCTTCTTCAGAGTTAGCAAATTCCTCTCCTAAAAAATAGCCTAAAGAGGGTCTCACTCTGGATCAAATCTACACCCACAGCAAACCAATCCTTGGACTTTTCTGAAAGTGGAAATTAGCTCATTCAAAGGAACAACCTATATGCTCCTCAAAGCCATTTCTTTATCATGGGCAGTGACAGTTTTTAGATAGAAGTGCATACAGAGAAAATTTAACATGGTATAGCTGGCTTCAGTCTAACACAATCCAGCATACTTCATCGTCCACAATGACCCAACCCTCAAAACAACAAAATTAAAAGGAAGATACTGGAAGCAATACACCTCATTGCAACAAAATGAGTCCATTCTTCACTCCTTTCTGATTCCCACTTGATTTCCCAGCAGGTTTGGCATTAAGACACCTTTTTTTTCTTGAAAGGTTTCACATTAAACCCCTATCCCAGCCATAACTCGCACATGGGGATGAAGTACAAATCTTCCAAAACTCAACAACAAGAGAGAGAATCCAGTCATCGTCATCTAAGGCATTTATCCCAGTTTGCTGATATTTTATAAGGATTAACCCAATAAAACAACAACTGAAAAAATTCCATGCAGACCATAAAGCTAAAGGCATGAACACATATCTATAAAAATGCCAAACTACTACAAAATCATTGAAAAAAAAAAAGGAGGCATGCAAAGAATAAGGAATCCTGAAAAGATGGAAATTCAGGAGTCAAAGAAGGCTCACTTGTACTTGGAGCTGAAGCTGTTTAAGATATTCAATGGCTTCATCGAGCATTGAAGCTTTATCAGTCTGCCCAAAGAAAAAATATCCTCGTAAGTAAACTAATCATGTTGAATAGAAATTCTGCCAATGGGGAGGGGAAAAAATGTAAACCTTGTTAGAATTGGGAATGAGATTCTGCAGTGCTTTCATTTTCTCATTGATTCTGCTCCTCCTCCTCTGTGCATAGCACAAATTCGATACATAACCGTTAAAAGCGAGTACAGTGGAACATAAAGTTCCATCAATAAGAGAGGGCAAGCATATTATGCAAAGGTACAGAGATCAACAGTTGTCGATGAAATTGAAAATGGAAATACGAGAAAGATAAGAAATGTGGGTACAAATAAAGGAGAAAAAGAAAAATGGGCCCGAAAAGCCCCTATTCAACAAAACCCATTTTGAGATTTTTCAAAAAAAATCGCACTTTATCATAAAAATCCTGCATTTTCATGTTATTACCCCACAATATCATCCCCACAATATCATGATCTCATGGGCACTCGCCAAAATTCTACCTTATGGTGAAATAAAACAAAAAATAAGAAGGAATGATAAATACTTTTTCGGACAAATTATGAACTTCAGCTGCTCTGCTTCTCTTGGAAGTTGACTTGGTTGGACCTTGCTTTGACGAAGGCTCCTCTGACGCTTCCCCTCCCTCCTGCAACAACACCACCACTTAATAAAAAAAATACCTAAATGCAAGAGAAAAAAAAAAGAGTATAAGCAAAAGGAAGCAAAGGCAATTGAAGTTAATTTCCAGAAATTGCACCTCACTCTCGCAATCAAACTCGTCGAAATCTCCAGCATCCGGTGCTGACGATGGAGCCTTCCTCCTCTTGCCAGGCCCCGCAGCATCCCAATCGCCTGAGACAGAAGTGGCCAAGTTCCTGGTATCCAAAAGAACCGGCCCAGCCTCTCTCACCTCAGCTGTGGAATTTTGACGGGTGGGATCATCCACAGAAAGAGTCTTCACGTGGCAGAAGACGTCCCATCCAGACTGGGTCCCCCCTAATCCGACGGCCCTCCTTGCTGCAAGAGCAAGCGCCACGTCAGATGCCTGCGTTGGAGGCTTTGGGTTGGAAAATGGTATTGCCTTACCCTTTTCTACAAAGATGGGATTGATAGAAGAAGCAGAAGAAGATGAAGATGATGAAGAGGAGAGAAGGTGGTGAAAAAAAAGGGACATATCGTCAGGATCTGGTTCGTGAGAGCAAGAGGCGCTTTCATTGGTCTCCGCCATGAAGAGAAGAAAGAAGAGAACGAAGGAGAAGAAGGACGCGCTTCTGCAAAAAACATTTCAATACATTTCTTGAGCAACTGCACTTTTGTTGTTTGCGGGAAGAGATTGCTAACGAGGGATATAAACGGGGTTTAAGCAGGAGAGGGAAACGGGGTTTAAGCAGAAGAGGTAAACGGGGTTTAAGCCAAAAAAGAAAAAAGAAATTGCTTCTTCTCCAACAAACTTTTTTTTATATGTTTTCCAGGCCTGATCTTGTGGGGCCCACCCTTGGGGTCTTTATCAAGTATTCAGTGTATCAACTTTATTGGGTGATTGTGGCCGTCCGTCTCTGTCGACACGAGTCGACGTGGCGACTTATTTAAATGTAAATTTAAGCTCTTAATTTTTTTTCTAGTTTAAAAGTTTTGTGTTTATCAACAAATTATGATGTCCATTTTTATTTAACTCATCCCAAAATTATGATGGACTGAATATTTAAGATTTTTTTCCATTTGAAGAAGTTTTGAAAAAAATATTAGTGAATGGATTTATTTGTATTTTTTAAGTAATAGCAAAAAAGAGAATAAAGAGTTTATTGATGGATGGTAGAGCTTGAGTTAACTAAATTTTGAAGAAAGTAAAAGTTTTTTATAATATTTATTTAATTTATATTTATTATTATTAGAGATTTTTTGGCAAAAATAACATGAAAAATTATAATTTTGTATTATGTATCAGTCAATAATTATATTTTTAATTTTTAAAAAAATAACCTTTTTTATTTTTTTAAAAGAATTTTTTCAAAAAAAATATTCCACCAAGATTTTTAAAAAAAATTGAAGAGAAAAAAAATCTCAGCCAAATTTTTGACCCTGAGTCTAATCCTTTAAGGCCCTAAAATGTAAGCCCAATCTAGGCCAAAATGGATGGGTCTTAGATAGCCGAGTTTTCATCACTAATTGTTTTGTCCACGAAAGTGACGAAACAGACAATGGCACAAAAATGAGGAATGGTCCTATACTTCTATATTAGTAAGGATGATAACAAATTGTAGTTTATTCATTTCTAAATATAAAAAATAAATGTTTTATAAAATCTATAAAATTTAACACACACATTTATTTGAGAGAGTGAGTATAATAATTTTACAGAATCTAAAAAGATAATATAAATATCATTACAATTTAAAATAATGAATAATTTAGATTTTTAATATATAAAGTTTAAAAATTTTAAACAGAATTATGAAAGATAGCTAACATTATCTTAAATTAGACAATTTCATACTCTCCTACCCACGTGACAAATTACAGTTCATTGGCTTTTGAAGAATTAATTAAGGTATCAATTAAATGATTTATCATGTCAATAAAAGATATAAAACAAATGGCTCAAAATAATTTTAATATTTTTTTTTAATTATTTATTATCAATTTTACCATTAACAGAGGGTAGCTTAGGTTAGTTAAGTAGTTAGTGAATGTGACATGGTGCATATAGGAGGATAATGGGAGACGTCCGTCTCATCGTCAATTCGTGAGAAGTGATTGCATCCTAGTCCGATCAAATTCAACTTGTCTATCTCAACTCTAAGTGGATGACAATAGTTTTTTCTTTTTAGCCGTAACAATATAAATTATATTAAAAGATCGAAGACAAATACAAGAGAAAAAAAGAGGTCTAATAAGATTAGACTCGAAACATAAATTATAAAGAGAAATAAAAGAAAAGATGAGAACATCATGAGAAAGCCCAAACACTAAAACAACAGGCTCCTCCAATCTTAAAGGAAAAACACGCCAGAGGATAAGCCAGTGACATCAAACTTGGCAAAAAAGTTTGCCAACCCATTCGCTGCTCGACCGATTGGTAAGAAGGAAACATCCATCCCTGAAACCATCTCTCTAATTTTCCTAACCACATTGATCAATCTCCAAGATGAGCGCTTGTGTCCCATTGTCCACTTGCTTGCATTTGCCGAATCCCCCTCAATAATGAATTTTCCTTCACCAAAAGATTTCCAAGTGACCAAAGCTTTTCTAATGTTAAGGATTTCCACTTCGTTGGAGTCTCTCATTCCCACCGACTCAATGAAGAGGATGGAAGTGGAACCCTCGTAATCTCTCAACGCTCCGCCAATCCCCGCAGGACCAGGTTTTCCTCTTGCTGCCCCAATCTACATTACACTTCATGACATTTTGATATGGAGGCCTCCAAAGCTCTTTGATCTTCACTTTCCTTCTAAGCTCGATCATGCATTCCCTCTAAGAAGACAACAACTCAACAAGTCTGATACTTTTAAACTCACTGCTAGGAAGAAGCCAAATGCAAACTTAGTGGATGACAACAATAATCAACTAAGATATATTTAAAGTAAAAAACATTTAAATAATTGTTCTATCATTAAATTATATAATCTTGATTCAATTACTTGGGTACTGATATTTATTTTTTATTTTTTTTTGAATTTACATGTTGGAAATTGTGGGATAGGTGGCGTAAAACCCTATGGGTGAGCCCACTACCCCTAGAGTATACTAAGGTTAGACTATAGGGCTCGAATCTTCAATCTTCTACTTCTTGAGACGGGAGGCAATCAGACTAATTTTTTCATTTTTTCAATTTTACCCGTTCAACCTTAATATATATAATTAAGAGAGTGAAATATGCTTAAAACATAAGTTAGGCTTGACTTTATAATAAATCCTTTCTTGTCAAAATCAGAGGTTTAAAATTCGATATCGTCCGACTTGATATATCGACCGATATTTTTCTCTCTTTTTTTTCTTTTTCCTACAAAAACGGCCTGAGATATCTACATATCGGCCGATTTCGAACCCTTGGTCAAAACTAATTTCAAATGAAAGGCACCTTAAATATATTTATTCTCATGGCAATAAAGGTAAAAAGTAAATAAACTATAAATTTAATAAGAGATGTTAAACTCCCTCAATACAAAAATGGTCGCTCCCTATAATTTATATTCAATATGTGCGGATAAGAAAGTTTACCGTTTATACATACTTCAAAGGTTAGTTAAATAAAATATCTCATATAAAACACTTAAATACCTTGGTTTAAAAAAAAAAAAAAAAAAAAGGGCATTCACATTTGTTATATTAAAATAATAATCTAAACTTACTAGTCTACATGGACTCACCATGGCTAACATCTTGTTCTATTTTTTTTAACCACACTTAGAAATCTGGAGTTCTGGACCAATAAAATATTAAATATTTTACTTACCAAACCCAAAATATATATATTTTAAATATTTTAATGACTCAAGTGAATTTATGGAAGCATTGTAGCATTCTAGAAATGACATGACACAATATTTTAAAATATGAGTGACAACTGTATAGTGGCCCAAGGTATCTAATGACTACATCCAATAAAAATAGTATTAAATTGAGCATTTCTCATTTCTTTACAGAAATTGATTAAATATTGTATGAAGGGATTTATGTCCTGATTACCCATAAATTTAATAGACAAGTAACATCATTATATGTGGGGATGATGCCCTAATCCACAATCTATGGGGTTTCTATTACATTTTACACATTTTCACACAATGGTGCTTTGGTGCAAGTACCTGTCCTTATCTTGGATACTCATAAGAAATAAATTTTACAAGACAGGGTCTGAGGCTGAGCACCCCACAACATAAATATTTTAGTAATATTCTATTCAAAATTTCAAATAATGTTATATTAAAAGATTATGGGTTGGTCCACAAATATCCAATATGGCCCATGATGTGAAGACCAACATATCACCATATCTAAAAATTAATAAAGTAAAAAAAATAAAAATAGGGAGACAAATATAATTTGCAATGTTAAATGGGTTGACCCATAAATCTAAACCATACATGGCCTGAACCATTTACTAAATAATTCAACTTAACTGAGCATAAAACCTAACATTTGGCCCATTTATTAATAAATGCTTGAGCCCAACTCAAGTCGCAACTAAGTCTAACGTTTCATTGAAGCAACTTGAAATGGCTCTTTGTAGAATAGGTTAGCTCAACCTGAATATTTTTAAATGGGTAAGATAACTAATTTATTAAATGAGTTGAATCAATCCAATGCCGATCAAACTTTTGATGACTTGATTCACATGGCCCGATCATTAAATATAAACTCAATTTAATACTTATCAACTAAACTCATTTGTTAAATGAGTTAACTCCATCTAACTTAATTCATTTACTAACTAAATATTTCTTACATTAGTTAGTGACAAACATAGATAATAAAAAATTAAAAAGCAAATATCTACCAAATCATTGAAAATTTTCCATCAAAAAATTATTTATTGAGAAAATTAACAAATATGTAGTAATTTGTGCATACTTGACACTTTTCTAATGAACGAAAAAGTATTAAACCTAGAAAATGCATGCTTTCGTGTTACCTCCAATCATGGATATTGCAAAATGCAAATTTGCAATATTTTGAAGTATTGTATTAAAAATCTTTGTCAAAACCTATATATATTTTATAAGAAAATATTTTTACTTTTTTTTTTCACAGTGATCAAAGAAAATTTATTAAGAGAGAGGGAAAAACAAGTACATAAAAAGGTCTAAAAGAATTAGACTGAAGAAAAAGAGAAAAAACATGAAGAGAAGACAAAAAGAAAACTTCAAATAAGAAGAAAACCCTATCAATGGTCGTCGACTCTAAACTTAGTAAAGAAACTTGCCACACGATTAACTGATCGTCTAATTTTATAGCATATCATATTATTATTATTATTATTTTTTGATATATAATTCTTGAACATGAGTGGATGCATGAACATGGAAGGTACAGTAATAGTGTTATACATGTATTGAAAGTTGAAACTTGAAAGAGCTATCAATACGAAAGCAAAAGCGACCAGCAAGCAAGTCACATGGGAGAAATTATATGAGAACTGATGTGTTGTGAATCTAGAGGGAGTACTTTATATTAGGTTTTATCAAGTGAGGTTTGAAGATGAATTAATTAAAATTATATTTAAATAATATTATTTTAAAAGTTAATTTTGTTATATTATTAAAATTTGATGTCGATGTTAAATAATGCCCAGTTTCTAAAGTGGATAATCTGTAAAATGTTCAATTGGATTGCTCACTCGACTATATTAGTGATTGAGCTTAATAGACATGGCTAAATTCAAAATGCCTCGTAATGGAGAAGGTTGCCCTCTCTAATATAAAGCCTCCACTACTCAAACTCTCAACCGATGTAGGATTTTTGAGTGGAGGTGTCACAACCATTGATCTAAAATATTTAAAAGTATTTTCTTTTTATCTAAATTTGTAATGAATTTTAGAATTTAATTAATTTATACTTAATCCACTTTCATTATTGGATTAAGTATATTAAATAAAAATCTTATTTAATAGTTTTTTTAAAAATAATATTTGGCAACTGACTATCTTCCTTTCTCCAGTCTCCATGAACTCGTCGGGCTTGGTGGGTGTGAGAATTGAGAAATGGTTCATTTAAGTAAAAAGATGCTCTCGAGGTGCAGCGGGACATCCATCTGAAATTGATAATTGTTGATGGCCCAGATACATTTCTAGAACCTCGCAAGAAATCGAGGCCGTTGGTTGGAACCGGTCAGAGTCAGACTCCTTTCATTGGATGTCTTGTCCGAGCAAACGTCACCTTAGCAAGTGCAGGACGAAACGAGAACACAATGCAGCAAAATTTAGCAATATCTCTGCGGGACTACCACATACGTGGCGAATTCTGATTGCGTAATGAGATTTCGTATCCAAGCTTTGTCTACGGAGAACGGAGAGGCGGAGGACGTCGCTTTCGCTTACGGCCGTGAAAGCGGAGATGGCGTTTTTGGGTTTCTGAAGAAAAGACGTGGCAGTTGGCGGGGCATTGATGAGGCCTCGAGATGCGGGCTCTTGGAACATTGAATGAATTGGACGGTTGAGATTGGTGATGATGAATGAGATTTGGAAAAGAGGAAGGTTCGGAGATGTAGCTACTGACGAGAGATCTGATTGAGGGATTTTTTTGATTTGATTTGATTGGTGACCGCTTGATTTATGCTCGTGACTGGTTTGAATGTTGTTGATAGTTTTTTTTATTAAATATATGAGAGCTACTTAATCTAGTGGTAAAGATATATTTTTAACATGTAAATGACATTGGTTTGAATGTTGTTGATAGTTTTTATTATTATTATTATTATTTTTAAATAATAATTAAGAAGTATTTATTTATTTGATTCTAAATTAATAAATAGGATTGGACAAAGATTTTTTATTTAATGGGTTGAACTTGCATTTTTAAATCCATTTATTTTTTAAGTCAAGCACATTTAATTACGAGTCCAATATCTGATGTGTTTGGGTTTAAAAAAAAAATTATTCTTTTAATATAAATTCAAAATTTTGGTAAGTTAAATATTAAAAAAAAATAAAATTATGATGGTCCTATCACTCCATCCTTTGCTAGGTCTCAATTCTCAACACGACAACCAATGCGAGCTGGGCCTGGACTTAGAATCACAGTTGTGAGAGTTATGATTGACAACCATTTTCCATAATTTAGAGGTTTGCCCTTCTGAGTTTTTACATTTAGAGGATCGGTTCAATTGACTCAGCCTTGATGGCTGTTTACTGAGTTCTGAATATCAGATGATTGCAATGCTCCATACTGGAAGGTGACAAATGGGCTGGAGGGCCTGATCCAAACCAAGTCCATCCTAATTGAACCAGAATTGGTTTATGGACTGACCCTTTAGACTCATTAAATGGGTCCGGATCTAGTATCTGAATCGCACTGACTTCAGCCAATGTTTATACTTTATAGAGTTATATGACGTGTTCTGGCTTTACAAATTTAAGATGGATTAGGCATGTATAGGCTTTACTTTTTAGTTTCTTTTAGACCCGTTGGTTGGAGAAGCTTCGAACTCATCTTAGCCCATTTAGAACCTTCAAGGCACAACGAAAAAGAGACGATAGTTGGCAGATGCCGTACAAATTTTCAATCTAAAATAAGACAAAAATCATATTTTTTGGATTCATTGGTCTATTCAATTAATAAAACGTCTCTAGAATAGTATGATGCAAATTTGGGTTATCTTAAATTTTTAGGTATGTTGTGAATGAAATGTGTCCAATATACCGAACTAAGGTCGAAAGAGGTTCAATTCTATTTTATACTAAAGTGTCCATCCCTCTTAAAGTACCTGACTAATTCTTCGAATATATGCAAAACTTCTTATTCATATACTAAATAAAACTATAGAGAGTGACCCTTTTGTATTGAAAGAGGTTCACCTTTTTATAATTCCATATTTTAGAATATGATATTGAATAGATTATAGATGATATATATTTGAATTCATTTGATAAGTAATTATATAGATATAAAATATAATAAATTTTATTATTAATTGACCCTTTAAGTTATATAATTTTAATTTTTAATAAATGTAAAATATTATTTTTTATAAAATTAAAATTAAAATTAAAATTAAAATTAAAATTAAAATTAAGAGGCGTGATTGTGTTCATGTATTTTTTTTTTTTACATCACAGCTAAGTATAAAACCTAATATATTTGATGGTATTTTCGTTAGGGTCTCGGCAGCCCACCTTCTTCCTACGGCGGCTGTACCAAACTTGTCCCGCAAGAAAAGCGCGGTCTAACCAAATATAAGCTGCAGTCAATCTAGTTCTTCTATCTTATTCATTCCCACCGTCTTCGATCTCTAACATCGTCTTTGATCTCTCTGCTCTCTGCATCAAATGGCTCCATCTACTTACAATCGATGGTTGAGGCCCGAGGTCTTCTTCTCTTCCTTTCTCTCTTGATCACGTCATTCATTCCTTTCTCTCCCTTTCTTCTTTACGCATCTTCACCCTTCTTGTTCTTTTGATTCCAATGATGTTGATGTTTGTGGTTGATAGGCTTTTCCGCTCTTTGCGGCGGTGGGGGTCGCCGTCGGAATCTGTGGAATGCAACTGCTGCGCAATATCCTCACCAATCCTGAAGTCAGGTCAGCCATTTATTCTTCATCAATTTCTACCTCTACGTTTATTTTTGGATTGAAGTATGTTTGTGTGGGTATTGGGTCGTTAATGAATTTTGCAATAATTTCTCAAAACCTATTCTTGTTCTAGTCTGATTCTGCTATGGATCTCTAGTTTCTAGGCATCGCTTTTTGTGTTTCTTTCTGGGATGGGGATTAGAGGAGCTTGATGCATCTACTTTACAGTAATTTCATGTGGAGTCCCTAATTGTCAATTTCTTGAATGTGCATACCCCAGTTTGAACAGGGAAGACTCAGAAAATAATCCATATTGAAATCTCTTTACTACCCAGTAATGTGTATTAAAGATAGAGGCTTAAGAAAAAACTTGCACAAGAAGAAAAAGGACAACATGTTGGATAGCAACAGATCCAAAAAGGTTATGAAAACAAAACAAGAAAAATTCTTTATTCCTTTTTTGAACACTCTGTGCTATATAATTGTTTCTACCCAGATCCCTCACTGTGTGGAGCTTTTCAAACTTGCCAGCCTTGAGAAATTGATTTCTTTTCTATCTGGGGATTTTAATCTTATTTGTATTCTTATCATATGTTAAGTGGTCTAACACAAGGTGGTCAAATCCATTCTGGTAGCTCTTCCACCTCGTTTCTATAGTGGAACATTCCAGCATATTGTCTGTTCTGAAAAAGATGGTAAGAAGATTCAAAAAAATATAATAAAATATAAAGTTAAATATGTTTTACTAGAAAAATGTATAAAATGGTTAAATACCCATCTAAAAAATGTATAAATATTGATAGAATGGGCTGAATGAAATGGGTGAAATCTTCTTTTTCTGCTTGAAATTGATTGGATCTAATTAGAATGCGCCAGTATGGCAAGTGGAACAAAATATATCTAATCTCCTTTTCAATTTGCCCATTAGAACAAATCAATGTTACTGTTCTGGCTGGAGTGGAATGAAATTGATATCTAAGGTCTAACATGCTTCATCCATCATCTGATCAACTGAACACTGATACCATTCTATACATGTGGTTTGGGAACCAATCCTTGGCATTCATTGATTGATGCCTCAGTGAATTCCAATTTGTATCTGTAGAAAAAGGTTTATTCTTCTACCAGTTCCCACAAAAGGAATAAAATTCCTTTTTGGGGTCAAGGAGGTGTGTCAGCTCTTGGAATTCTTCAGCTTTTTGGTTTCTTTTGGAAGTGAAATGACACTCTGTCTTTCCATGTAGTTTTCCACTTTTGCTTCTTTGTTATCTGCCATGCCACTGGAAAGAGCATTTCTAACAGGTTGTATATTCACAAGTATATCAAAAAACCCATTTTGAACTAATCATCTAACACGTTTAACAAAAAAAGGTTCTCTCTCTGCAAATATAGGCACACGGTGTGATAGAGGAGACCATCACTTGCCCCTCAGATCAGTATTATTTTTGGAAATAAGAACTTCTTCCCTGAATGAATTGGTTCCATCATCACTCAAATTAATTTTTTTTTTTTGTCAATCACCCAGCCTCCTCCACAATAGCTTTCCTTAAAGGGCACAATTTATTTCCTCCATTTTGTAGATGACAAGACCTCCTTGTTTAGTAGGTGAAAAAACCATAAATTTCTTCATGCCCAAAGGAAGTCAATTGAATCTTTTCTATTATCTTTTTAACATATTTTGGGATTTGAAAAGGAGAGAAGGTATACTGAGAGACTTGAAGATATCGATGCCCCAAGCATACACAGATGGTATAGCCTCCAAAAACCATCACAAGTGATATGATCTTCAACTCAAAATAATTCTCTTCTCTTTATTATTTATGACTAAGTGGCTTTGGTAAAAATAAGTAAAAAGATATCCCAATCCTAAAAAAATTAAACTTCATAATTTACATTAAATAATAAATCAATAAATATATAGAAATTCATGACTCTTAACATACCCTATTTAAAAAAAATGGTCATAATGTTAAATACATGTTAGTCTGGGAATTGGGATCATCATGCACATGTGTAGCAAGCCTACTAGTCCAATACGTCCATTACTTGCCACTTATGTCTTATTGGAGCACCAAAGTGACTTTCATTGTAAGCACCATCTCTGGTGCATCGGGGACCTTTTTAACATCCCATATACATGCAACTTCTTGAAGGGGACCTTCAATTGTATGGATCTGATTGGATGCAATATTGTTAGTAATACAGGCAATGTACTCCTTGAAATAATATTGAATTCTCAAGTTGTATATTATGTAGGGGTTTTTTTTTCACATTAAATAAAAAAAGTCACATTCAGTTTGTCCAAGTGTGCTATGGAAAATAGAATGAACTGATATAGGTTGAAGGTTAAGTAAACTTTGTTTGTTTCAAAGGAACAATAAGTAATTGAATTATTAATATTGCTGTTATGATGCACCTATTCCTAAGGATAGTGGAAATGAGCAGGTTGTTACTCTTCTAGTGGGGTATGTTAGAAATTTCAATGATCTCACATAGAAATTTTCAACGATCTCATGCAGAAACTCAAAGCTTAGTCCCACTTTTGCATTGAACATATTGGCCATCATTAATTTGTCTTAATCATGCTAAGGCTGACAATTTTTTAGAGATTGCTGAGTCTGAAGCCACTGCAATGGTCATAGAACACATGGCTACTGACTACTGTAGCTCATGGCCAAAACCTGCCCCTAGAGGTTCCAGATAAACAGGGACAGGAATAAGTTATTGAACCAGATCAAGACCAAAACCCATTAGTGTGAGCATCAAAGCTAGAAACGTAGGCATTTGAATCAGTTGAACCCCACGGAAGCACCAATGTTCCTCAAGATGTTAAATGGAGCAGCACGAATGGAAGGAGAACCATGAAAGTGACTGTTATTATAATTCTTTGAGAAAGGGAAGTGGTGTCAGATGAAATTGCACCATGTAAGCATATTCTCTAGGAAACTAATCTTCTCCTATATTCCAGGCCCAAGGAGAGTTTCCCATTAAGAGGATCCCTTGAATTGTTTCTCCCCAATCCAAATGCATCCCTACAGGATTTGACCCATTTACTGGTAGTGTATAGGCGAGTTACAGATTTAGAATTTTGAAATTCAGTGTAATTTAGATATTTTTAATGTACCATATTAGTAGGTTCCATTGTTTGCTATTTTAGGTTACTTTTTAGTGTTGGTTCATATTTCAAATCAGTCTATTTCAGGGTATACTAGATTTTTAGAAGGATTCTTTCTCTAGAAAGCTCTCATAGATTGATGTTGCTATAATGTGATCATCTTCACTAGCTTATAACCTTAATGCATGTTGCACCTCTGGTGCTTCTTCTTATAATATTATCACCATTTCTAAAAAAATAAGCTTAATGTCATGCTGTTACAACGTGGGCATCCTCCTCCGTTAGTTTGTTAAGCTTAATTTGATGTTAGTGTTCCTGGGTAAAACCAAGGGCAGCTGGTGTTGATGGCATACCCGGACACTCACAAGGTGGAAAGCTACCACTCTAGAATGTGCAGAATGTAGGTTGGATGGATTCTTAGGAATGAATGACTTTTCTGTTTCATACATACTCCATATCGGATTTTTTACATGATTTCCATGGATTCTTCTAGTACTATCTTAACGTTTTTTTTTTGTCAAGATGACAAAATATCATCACATCTTTTCATCTTTTTTTTTTTAAAAACAAACATGAACAGTGAACTGTTAGTATGTGTAAAACCTGTACATCAATATTTATTTGTTACAGTGTTTCAGTATTATACCAAATTCACGAATCCTATGTTTTAAGATTGGGCTAAATCTGAAACCTTGGCAAATTTTTAAGATGCCTGGACCATCATTTTCAGGAGCCTTGTTAGATTTGCTCAATATCCCATCTATCATCCTTATTAGATGTTTTTAGCTGCCAACTAAGATCATTCAAAAGGACATAATGTACAATCAAATGATGTTCTCTCTGTCTGTCAGTCTGAATAGGTAAGATCAGGCATCCATTTTCAAAAAAAGAAAAGAAAAGAAAAGAAAAAGAAAAAAAGGAGTTAAGCTCAGCCATCAGGATGATGGGCAAAACACCTCATTCATCAATGGTCGGTCTCATTGTCCATGATGGAGGAGGACTTGTTCAGACTATGGTGCAACTGTTTGAACTCCTTGATCTGGACTCATCATCATCATCAGCCAAAATCGTGTCTATTTGAGGCTGGCTTTTGGCTTTTACTTCTCTATTTGACCATATCATAAACTTTTACCTCACTATTTATCACGTTTTTTCTTATCCTATCATGTCTTATCCCTTGATCCGAACTGCTTTTGAGTCATAAGACCTCATTTGATTGTTTACATTGAATCCAGGGTTAGCAAGGAAAACAGGGCAGCTGGAGTGTTGGAGAACTTTTCAGAGGGGGAAAATTATGCTGAGCACCGCCTGAGGAAGTACGTTCGCAACCGAGGCCCTGAGATAATGCCGTCTATTAACGGCTTTTTCACCGACCCCAATTAACGAGGAACCATCATATTTCTATTTTTGATTGAATTGTGAACAGTATGCAGCTTTGTGAATGTTAGTGTGGCGGCTTTTAATGGTAAATAATCACACTCATGCCCTTTAGAGAATAATAATAACAAAGGGCAATAACTTGAACTAATTACAGTAACAGTATTTGAGAAATTGTTTTCCAATTCTTCCTTTGCCAATCTGTAATTGTTGCTTATTTGATTTCTGTCGGTAATTTGGCAGACTTTTCCACATTTTTTGAAATGCATTGTTTCTGATTGGGGCCATATTACATTGAGCACCTCTACAAAAGACTACTCAGAGGACTATGGAGAGAAATTAATTGAAAAAGTTTGTTTACATATATATAGGCATACAATCGACTTGAAAATTGCTTTGATTGAATCAAAGAGACTCATTTTAACGTTTATTTTGACTGATCTATATAATCTCATTTATTAGTAATCCGATGCTTTCAGCTTGTGGGGGTTGTGTGCATTTGGAATTTTACCTAACATTTTTATACTGAGGGAGGTGGAGGTCTTAGGGGTTTTTAGTTGATTTTTTTGCCATTTATCAAATGTTTGTACCCTTTTTGTGGGGATCAATTTTCATGATTTACCATTATAATTTAGGCTGCAACTTAAAGGGGAATATGGATGATTTTAGCAATCCAAATCTCATCCTAATTCAATCATGCTAACCCTTGATTTTGAATGATTTCTTTAATGAATTCAATCTGATGTGTGACATACTCATCATTCAATCATGTGAGGTGGTTGTAGATTCTGTTGTTTGGGTTGAATCTGGGGTCAGATTACGTCGAGTTTTAATAAATCTAATTCATTTCATGTCAAAGTTTTATTGAACTTAATCCTATGCGATCCAACCCAACCTGAATTGTTGACCCGAGTCAATCTTAGTGGTATTTTATAACTTAGTGCATGAAGGTCGAGTCGGATTATATCAGATTGGATCAGATTAATTTTAATTTTTCCAACATGACTCAACCCAAAATATACAAATACATAACCCAAACCCATTGATTTTTTAGGTCGGGTTAAAACTAAACCCAAATTTCACCCCTAATATTCACCCCTAACTATTACAAGTGCTGGTCAATTTTTGTTCAATTTACCTTTTAAAAAGTCCTTTTATGTCAAACACAAACATCAAAGATATTTTAAATTCTCCAATGTTTATATCATAATATATTTTTAACCAATATCCAAATGTTCTTACGTGAATAGGTGTAATGTCCAATAAATAGTGCTTAATACATGAACTTTAAATATAAGAAGAGTTAATTCGAAATTCTTGATGGGTCCGCCCACTTGTCTTAAAAATTAAAATCCATTTGACAAGCCTTAGTTGCCATCGCCTGTTTTCTGCCTCTTCTACACATGTTTGCCATTTGTTATCATCACTTCTAACTTTGGAAGATCCATCCACATTCTGCATTTTCCAAGTTTGAAACCCTTTAATTTTTTTTTTTTTCCATTGATGAAGTGATTGGATTCTGAATTGGACTTCAAATGAAATTTGATTCAATTCAAATAAGTCAATTATTCTTTTATTATCATAATCATCTATTCTTTAAGAAAGTTTTATATAATTATGATTAAAAAAGACATTTTAAATTATGCTTATCAAGAGAATAAAAGGAATTTCCGATGGGTGTGACTAATGTCCTACCAGGGATTAAAAAATAAACCATATGATCTAAACGAAAAAAAAAAAACACCCATATGAGCCCCAATCGATTGAAACATTTCTTTGAATGCATTAGTTTTAAACATATGAGTTGACTTAGCTTGTATAAGACTGGATCTAGGCCCATCCACCAAGTGAGCCTAACAACAGGCGAAAGATGACCCATCTATCCTGACTGCCACGGTGAAATCATCACTGATTTCATGGTCCATGTGGTAATCTAACGATGACCGATGTGTTGAGGCAGCGAACGAGTCTCACATTAATTGTGAAGGAGGAGATTTAGAGATTTATAAAAAACTTGGATTACTCCACTTGATGGGCTAGCCTTTTGGGTTAGATATCCAATCCTAACAAGTGGTATAAGAGCTATATCCCTTTTTGGGCTAGATATCCAATCATAACAAGTGGTATAAGAGCTATATCCCCAAGCCAACATATGCGGACTCAGGAGATCCCTTAGCCGGATGAGATGGCCGGAGATGTTCTATTCTCCGGAGAACCTCATTTAAGAGGAGAATTGTTGGGGCAACGAATGAATCTCACATTGGTTGTGAATATGAGATTTATGAACTTATAAAAGACTTCGATCTTCACTTACTAAACTACTCTTTTGTGTTGGATATCCAACCTAACAGGATGCCATTGACGGCCCAATCCATCCTCCAACACCAAGCAAGTTTGCAGTCTAAAAAACTGTCTAGACTCAATAGGAAGGGAAGGCGAAAAGAGAGCAGTGCACCCACCCCTGGTGTATATATAGCCATTTCGGGTAGCCGGGTAGGGTAATATTATATTAGGATATAGTATAAAGTATAAACCATTGCACCTTTTTTTTTCCTTTTCGAATTCTCGTTAGCTTTCCTAACTGTCGTTTTCCCGCGAAATGCCGCATGGGTGAAATGGGATTCTCCTCCTTTCACCCCTCTCTTCTGAGAAATCAAAGAAGATCCAGACGGCATGAAGGGGATTGTCCGAATTTCCAAAAAAAAATCCCTCTTCCAATTGCCGTCCTTGGACGGCCGTCCTGTCTTCTTCCCTTTTGCCCATGTGGATTCCTCCCTATTCCTCTCTTACCCTTCCTCTCTTGGCGTTTCCCATTCCCCGCCTCTCTTTTTCTCTCTCCACTGGAGGGAAATGAGGTCATTTGATCGAAATTAAACGGCTGTGATACGGGTCTCCTGCTGAATCTGTCTTGGTGTAGAATCTCAAATGGGCTGTGTGCAGGCAAAGAAGATGTTGAATTCACCGGATCGAGGTGGGCTAGAGAAGTTGAAGATTGATAGTGGGTACGCGGGTGGCAGAGGCCGGCCTCCTGCAATGCCCAAGAAGCCCGCTAAGGTGTCTGACCAGCTTTCTCACCACAAGAAGAGGGATAATGCTGCTGGTGCTCCTGCTGCGGTTGATTTGAGTGTGAGAAATGGGAAGGTTGTCACTAAAGATGGAGAAGGTGGTGGTAGTGGTAGCTCGCAGCGAAGCTCGAGGCAGAACAGTGGGGAGGATCTTGTGGACGGATGGCCTCGTTGGCTCATCGATAATATCCCCAGAGAAGCTCTAGAGGGGTTGGTCCCAAAGAGCGCAGAATCGTATGACAAGCTTGATAAGGTTGGCTTGCATTTCATACTCTCTCTTTAATACCTGTTTCTTTAGATGCGTCTTTAGAACATTTTGCATATGCATGATGCAGGTGGTAAGCATTTCAGCTGTTTAAATTGGATAATTGGATTAGTTGGACTAAAAAGAAATGTTCCCATCGATTTTGCACTGGAAGACTTTGAAAATATAAGATAAAAAGATGCTGTTGTAGATTAAGATGGCTATGGTTTGGATGGATCTCTAATCTAGGGAAAACATTGACTTTTCTTTCAGTTGTGAGGTACTGTGGGATTGGTCTAAGCTGATTGTTCTTTTTGATGGCATTATGTCTTGCGCAAACCCAATAATCCTGTTCTTATCCTAGTATTATCACCAAAGCCATTTATACTATCCATCTAGGGCTGGTACAATAATTGGATTTGAAAGAATGTTTTTTCTGGCCTGACAGCCTATCTGATACCTATATGATTTTAACCCACAACTTTTGTGATTTTCTACGAGCAGGTGATTTCACTTTCTAATCTTTCTTGTACTCATAAGAATGAATTTCCTTTTACTCTAACTTGAAAAAAATCAGATTTGTGACAACTGGAATGTGTGATTGATCAATAGAAGTGAATCTTTCAATTCTAAGCTTAGAGGTGTTAAACAGTAAACACTTCTTAAAGATGATTAGAGCCTCCATAAAAGTGCAACCAAGAAGAAACGACAACTGTATCTTCATGTTTCAACTTTCAAGAAAGCTCAGAATCAATTTGTTTCAAGTGTTAGTGTACTTCAGGAGTTCTGTACTTTTCTCTTTGCAATTTCCCAAACTAATAGAGAAGGAACTTGCAAATTAAAGGAAATATTATCTCCTCTTTGAGAAGATCCCTCCTTTTACAGACTCATATTACCTTTCAAACTCAGATTTATACTCTCTGCAAGCTCTCCAAGGAAGATCACTACAAAAAACTTACAGATTTTCTCAAAGATGAACTGTTTGGGTAATGATGGTTTTCCTCTACACCTCAAAGCTCTTCAACACCCGTATTTATAGGCTCTTAGTATACTAAAACGTAGGCAGGGGTTCATGTTTCAATGTCTATATCAATGTATCCAGGTTTAATGTAAATAGGAAAGAATGTTTTAGAAATGGTATGGGAAAGAATGTTTAATAGGTAAATATGAAAGTATAATAGGATCACTTGCTAGATAATTTCAAAAATGATTGTTGTAAGATTTGAAAACAAAATTTTCAATATTATCACCTTTCATTTTAATTTATTGATGTGTATTTTATTTCAAGCTCTCTCCTTTAATTTCAAATTTATTATGCATTCACTCATTCAAGGTTTAGAGTACAGTTGGATGTATCTAAATTGCAAGTGATTGGAGCATTTTGGCAGAACAGATGGTAACATGTTTTGCCATGCATTTAGAAATCTGAAACTACATTATATAATCAGGGCAGATGGTAATATCTTTTTGGTCTTTGAGCCATAGTAATTACCAACATCATTAATTTTGATTTTGGGTAGAGAAAGTTGGCAAATAGTATCCTGCCTATAGCCATGAAAGAAAATAAGAACCAGAATGAATAGCCATTCATTCTGCCAAAATTTCTTACCAAAAGCAGTTTAATCATGCCCAAATGCATTTTTATGTGAGATTAGCTGGTCCTTATCTGAATGGGGAGTCTGCTGTTGCAGATAGGCCAGGGGACCTACAGCAATGTGTACAAGGCTCGTGACCGGGATACTAGGAAGATTGTTGCTCTTAAGAAGGTGCGTTTCGACACATCAGAACCAGAGAGTGTGAGATTTATGGCACGAGAGATCACGATACTACGGAGGCTGGATCATCCCAATGTCATCAAGCTTGAGGGCCTGGCTACTTCAAGAATGCAGTATAGCCTTTACTTGGTCTTTGATTTCATGCAGTCGGACTTGGCAAGAATCGTTTCTCGTCCAGATGGGAAGCTCACAGAGCCACAGGTTCTTTAAGCTTGTAGTTACAAATTTGTATCATTTTCCACTTTTGTCTGATGTGGACTTTGGACATAAAATGAACTTTAAATGCTCCCTACAGCTTATTGGTGTTTTGGCTGCAGATCAAATGTTACATGCAACAGTTGCTTGCTGGACTGCAGCACTGCCATGAAAGGGGTATTTTGCATAGGGATATTAAGGGATCAAATCTGTTGATTGATAGAAGTGGCATGCTGAAAATTGCAGATTTTGGTCTGGCAAACTATTTTAATCCCAACCAAAAGCGTCCTCTTACAAGCAGAGTTGTCACACTGTGGTATAGAGCCCCGGAGTTGCTGTTAGGTTCCACTGATTATGGGGTTGGTATTGATCTTTGGAGTGCAGGTAGCCTCTTGGCTGAAATGTTTGCAGGAAGGCCAATTATGCCTGGTAGAACTGAGGTAAGAGACTGTTTGATGTTAAATTCATGGATGGTCATGAAAACTTAAAATCAGAACTCCTTGAAGCTTGCAAACATTATATATATGTCTGGACCTGTATCCATGACTACATTGTTACCACTCAAAAAGGGGGAAAAAATAAAAATTGTAACCATGATTTGTTGGTCCTCCCTTGATAAAGGTGGGCCTCTTGATCCATCTAAAGCTGTTGGCACCATGCTGCATGAAGATTTCATATGCAATCATTATTCAATTGATAATATTTCCGACATTGATGTAGTTGGATCACATGATGCTTCCATGGAATTCCCCAGATTTTAGTTGATTTGGACATGGCAGATATTTGATCAATTGCTTCCTTGTGTGAGATTTGTCATCACTCGGCTCTCTTTTGTATCTACTTTTGCATCTCTGAGTCCAGATAGAGATCCATCCAGATGCACATATAATGTGTGCCTGCATGCAATTTGTTTGTGTCTATGTATTTTGGTCAGAGATGGAGCACATATTGTCATACTTCCTTAAATGTCATGCTGCAAGCTCTTTTCTGAATAAGCAGAGATGGTTCTTTTGGTCATCTAGTTTATTTGGATTTAATTAAATTATGGGGATCAGTGGTAAATTGACCATTCAAGGACATAAACTTATATTGGTCAAAACTTTTAGAAATCCCTAAATCTGGAAACATCCTTTAGTTCAACAAAATGGATGAAAGCAAATAATGGATCCATCCAGACATGTGAACTTGGCTCTGAATGGTTATGCTTGTCTACATAGTCATGGACTTCGATTGGAACACAGAAGTTGTCCATTTTCATTTGCCATGATGTTGGGACAAAGTCTTTGATTATGATGATATGTGTTATGATTTTGATTTGGAAATTTATAAATCACCTTCCTTTGGTTTTCTGCAGGTGGAGCAACTTCATAGGATCTTTAAACTGTGCGGATCGCCATCAGAGGACTACTGGAGAAAATTAAAGCTTACTACCAGTTTCCGACCTCCACAACAATACAAACCCAGTATTCTGGAAACCTTTAGAGATCTTCCTGCCTCTTCCTTGAGTCTCTTGACTGTGCTTCTCGCGCTAGACCCCTCAAATCGTGGAAGTTCATCTTCTGCCCTCCAAAGTGAAGTAAGTGATTCTCATAAACACAGATTTTTGAATGTAGGATCTTTCTTTTTTGAGTTGACACCAAGTGTTGTGTTAGAAGTAACCAACTGTTTATAAATCTCTACAGATTGAATATTTGTTCCTTTTCTATTTTTATCTCAAGCTTTTTAGTACTAGCTTCTTCAAAATATGTTACATTCCCCATGTCAATGAACGAATTACTGTGCAATCATTTAGTTCATACTTTTTGTATGTTTTTAACTCTATTATTTTCATTATTTATCTTCTATTTGTAAGTTCAGATCTTCAAGTTGCACAGTAGTATTGAAAACCGAACAGTGAAGCTTTGCCAAAGGAAGAAAAAATGTGTAATACCCTACCCCAAAAAAGTCCCACATTGCTAGTGGCATCGGAAATTCCCTGGTATATAAGTAGTAGCCTTCCTCCTTCTAGCACAAGGTCTTTTGGAAGCAACAGTGGGTTGGCTTGCCAAAGCAAAGCCGTGCGGGTCCATGTGTAGGCTCAAAGCGAACAATATTGTGCTAGCAGGACGGGTCGTTACAAATGGTATCAGAAAATGGTTCAACTCTCTGCCTGAGGGTGTGGTAGATTGTAATATCCTGCCCCCTCACATTGCTAGTGGCATTGGAAATTCCCTGGTATATAAGTAGTAGCCTTCCTCCTTCTAGCACAAGGCCTTTTGGGAGCAACAGTGGGTTGGCTCACCAAAATAAAGCCGTGCGGGTCCGTGTGTAGGGCCAAAGCGGACAATATTGTACTAGCGGGACGGGTTGTTACAAAATGCATATGAGTTTGTTTCATTTAAAAATATAAATTAACTATGAATGTTATTATTTTAAAGATCAGTGATGCAAATCGTAAACCGAAAGAGTCCATTTTTGTGTTCAGTTAAGCAATTGAGGATCTGATGTCCCCAAAATATGGGTCTCTAGCATGTAGTAGTCCCCCATAAGTAAATATGATCAACAAAGATAGGCTGAAACAAATTTCAGCTTGAAAAATGTTGGTAATTGATGGTTTTCACAGTCCAAACAGCTACAAGGTTGTAATTAAGGAATCAGAGTTATTCCAATCCTTTTACTAGTTTTGACAGGTCATTCACTCTCAACAGTCCCAGAGGCTTCAAATACCTGTTTGGTATATATAATACTTAAACATAGGCATCTAATCCCACTTGCCGTCTTCCACCTCTCTTACTAAGATATGATTGAGAAGGATGCAGTTTATATTTTTCACCCTTTCATGCAGTTTTTTATGCCTAAACTTTGCGTAGTTAACCATTAATGTTTCTTTCTGTCAACTTTGCCTTATTTCTTGAAGTTGCCTAACTGCTCTCACTTTTTCCCTTTTCTGTACCCTTCTTTGGGTACAACTGATGAGTACTTCAATCCTACACATGTTTACTAAGGGGTCCATCAGTAAAATTATTATATCAAAAAAAGAAAAAAATGATTAAGAGAGGTAGTTTTGCAAATATATGTCACTCGTTGGAATTTTAAATTTTCATATTACATTACTGTTTAATAATTACATCTATAACCTGCATTTGTTTGTACGGCAAAACACAGTCATGCTTATAGACACTGATTGAAAGCCTTTTGAATGAGCATCTGATAATGAGCCAATTGTTTATGCATATTACTTCTGTAATGAAATTTCATATTGCCATATGCTGCAAATGAAGTGTCTTCCATGGTGCACTAAGAAGTATTTCTTGGTAACAGTTCTTCAGCACAAGGCCATTGGCATGCGACCTTTCAGGTCTACCCGTAATCTACAAGGAGGAGGAGAATGAATCAACTCAATCTCTTGAGAGGAGAAAGTAAGTTCCTATTTCAATTTCAAACAACATGCTGCTTATTCCTTGTCTTTTATATAACAAAAAACAGCTGCTAAAATTTTAACAATATTAATTGCCTAGACATGTTACAGCTTGTGCAGAAGATGATATATCATGCAAGATGTTAGGCTACTGCCTCACAAGGGATAGGAACAGCAAGAAAATGTGATCCCCTTCAAGAGGGATCGACCTCCTACAATTGAATTTGGAAAAATTCATGCTAATTTGTCAATTCCTCCTTTGTTCATACAAATAGGTGGAACAAAAAACAGTTCCTAAAATTAAGGCATTTGACTGTCAACCACTACCATAACAGACTCCCAATTATTATAACCAAATCTCCAGATGATTAGGAACAACAGCTCTCTATGAAAAATAAACATCCAGCCTACTCGATCCGGGTGCTATCACAAGATCCCTGATGTTAAAGGAATTTTCTGGAAGGTTACATTTTGGGCAGTAAATTTGAAGTACCACTATAAAAATTGAAAGCGGTAGAAAATTAAAAAGAAGAATGTGTATAGGCATAAATTTTTTTAGCAGTCTAAATTGAAAGGTAGAGATTTTTTTTAGTCACCTGCCCCCCTCAGGAATATTCATTCGACTAATCGCATCCACAACAAAGGGAGCTTATCCTATGGGGGCTTATGAGCTTGTTTAACCTCACAGTTAAGTAGGCTATAGTAGACCTAGTTACATTGGAAACCTTTACAAGAACATAGGATATGATGGATCCACCAGCTTTTGCACCTACAAATAAGAGTGAGACTAGGAGCCTCATTGATGTTCTGAGAAAAGTAGAATCTACCAAGCTAGCATGCAAAGAATATAAAGACTTGCAAATAAGCTAATATAAAATCTTTATAGATCTTGATAAGAAAATACAATAAAATCAGATTCATGGTAAGGTTAAAATAAAAGATATCTCATTTTATCACCCCATAGGGAAGTGAATCGTATTGTGGAAAGACTTGCAAATGATGGGAGATGGTTGAGCTTTGTCATATGTAGGGAATGTAAATTTCTAATTTAATTTTTTATTTTTGTTGTCATGATTGATTTGCTGTCATTCCCTTCTCCATTCCTTCATAATGTCAGGTGTTTCCGAAAAAATTGAATACACTGAAGTAATTTTGCAAAGATAGGGAAGCAACAAATGCTCAAAAATTTAAGCCATGATAACTCCATTACAATGTTTTATAAATTTCATACTAATAAAACCCACTTTGTACAAGTGATGTCAACCATGCTGGGGAATATGATTTTTGACAGGGTAGAATAGACAGAACTAGCTGATGGCAAAATAGTTGCGATGGTGATGAATCAAAACAACTAATCCAATTGTTACTTTATATATATACATCCGTGAGGTTTTGTGTAGCGTCCTCAATGCTTGAATATTTAAATAGGGGCCCCCATTTTGGCAATTCAGACTATCGATGGCCTTATATCTGGTGAGACATCATCTATCTGAAAATTTCAAACTTCAATCAACATCCTCCTCCAACTTGAGTTGTCAAAAAGGGAAAACAACTACTCTTCACATTCTTCCAACCTAGGTTATGTTTCTTACATCATCCAAGGCATTGCTGATTAGGTCAATGGTCCATATCACAAACACATGGTCCCTACCAGTGTTATTAGAACCAGACCGAATCGCGCCTGAACCGGCGGTTCAGTTGTGACCGCCGGATCTACGGTTCGGTTCACCCAGAAAATCGGTTGGCGATCAAAACCGCATAAAACCGGTCAAAACCACAGTTTTATGCGGTTTTGACACTAAAACCATGAACCGTGAACCGCGATTCATATATTTAAATTTTTTTTTTTTTTTTTTTTTTAAATTTTCCCCTTAAAAAAATGTGTATATTTGAAATATAAAAGTTTATTACTATTTTTATCCCATATATTTCACCGTTTTGGTATATTATTCAAAGTTTGAATGTTATTTTTAATATTTATATTAATATTATTGATAAAATATGTCTTATTTAATATTATATATAATATTTATATTATTTTAATACTTGACCGGCTTTTACTGGCTTTGACCGTGGTCGAACCCGGTTGAACCCTGACCTCCTCGAAGACGGTTCGTTACACAGTCCGGTTCTGATAACATTGGTCCCTACATTTACAAACTTAGGTGTCTGTGCAGAGCCCTGCATTGAGGATCATATAATTTGTTCAAAACTAAAGAAACAACTGCTGCCAATTTTGAAGGGACCTTTGAATGAGCTGCGCTCATTTGAAATTTAAATGTTAAACTGAGATAAAGCTGTGCATTTTGGAGACCTGATTATCCATTTTGGAGACCTGATTATCCATGTGTCATTGCCAATTTCAAGTGAATCAATGAATCCTGAGGCACTATTGTAATAGAGATTTTTTTACGAATCTTGAGGCAGTTTGGCAGTCTCAAAGCATTCCGTCACTATCCATATGATGTGGTAACTGCTAAGATGAATTAATAACTTTTATTGAGTTCTTGGATTTCAAAGACTAATTACCAAAGTTTTCTATACAATCTTTCACAATCTTTATTTGTAGAACATATAGTAGAACCATGTTAATAGTACTTCCACTGTATTTATACATGTATATGGAGTACTTAGTAATATAACAGATAGTTGTTTCACCTCTATTAATTTGATGTTTTATGATCAAGTACCCCAGATTAAGAATATAGTGTGCAAAACTATTTTGATTTTTTTTTTTTTAATGTTTTTCTTTCAACTCATGTGAGTGCTTTTCTTCTTCTCAGGAGGAGAAGTAATACAAGGCGGTCACGAAAAAATCGAGATCACGGAAAAAAGGAGCCAGATGCAGAAAAGCCCAGGGGAGATTCTGGATCTTCCAAAGAGGCAAGTCCTTGCTTTGACATGTGACATGTACAATGGTTCACCAAGAAACAGAACTTTACTGACAGTATTCTTACCATTCATTTAGTGTAAAGTTCATGCATTTGATTTTGATGGGTTTAGTTGAATCAGATCCGTGCTAAGCTTATTGTCAATTTACATCCACTGGGATGGTGAACTGAGTGATCAATTGGTTCCAGTGGAATCCTTGTATTACTATGTCATGTTGCATTCCATAGTGCTCATAAAATCTGAACTGGCCAAGAAAATGGAAGCCATTAATAATGTTGCATATCAAATGGAACTAGAAGAAACTTAAAGTCATTCCAAGATATAAGAATGTAGTGTGCAATGCATACATTGTAATAAGGTGCATGCCTCTTTGAGGGCTCCACCATTGACTAGATGGAATGGAAAGGTGATGGGGACATTATGGGGCACCAGTAAAGAAAGATGCATCAAAATCTAATTTTTTCCTTAACAAGGTTGGATGATGATTTTGTACATATTTCTAATATATCCGACTATGTATAGAGACAGATCCAACCATGGATATCTCATTTGGCTCGATCAATCCATTCAAATCATTTGAGTCATTCATTTATAGTGGATCGATATGACCGTTGATCCAGCTCTATCTGGACATTTGTTTTTGTTATATTTTATTAGTGCGATATAGTTTTAGTTTACATCTGGACAATTCCTACCCTTAGATCCTTCACATATTGTATGCTTATTATTCTCTCATCATTGTCATCCATATGCTATTCTAGTGTTAGACCATGGTAAGAGAAGAAACTAGCATAATTACTTTTGTGACGGATCATTTGAGCAAAATACACTTTGTTCACATCCATTTACAATGGCACACGATATTACAGGAACGGGAAAAGAGTCCGGCTGCAAATTCGCACAGCCAAGACATGGGTAGCAGTACGGGAAGCACTTCCTCCAGTGTACCAAGAAGGCATGAGATTAGCCCAAAAGCAATGCTTTCTCCAACTGCTGCACCATCTCTCTTAAAGACATCATCAGCCAGAACAGAGTGCCATCCTTGGGCCAGCAGGAACATCAAGAATTTACCTCCTTTGTTAGCACCCTCCAAAACCAACATTCACAATGACAAGGAAGGCAATGATGAAATTTTCCAATTCTCTCTCGTTGGGAGGTCTGCATCCACCTCGGATTTCCGGAGAATGGACGTAGAGAGGATGCTCAAACATTATGCTTTCAATGGCTAGACTATGTCACCTGAGAGGCTATTTTCATGTTTAGTTATGTGGTCGTTTTCTTTTTATTTGTATTCCTCTTTTAGCTTTCTTAAATGAACAAATGCAGCTTCCGACGACGGCAGAGTTTCAAGCAAACATATGCTTCCTTACAAACGAATGAAGCTCCTCAATATTGGGCCATGTTGAAGGGCATCACTTCCAGATTTCTTTAAGGGTTCTTTTGAATTGGTGTCACATGTCATTCCAGATATTCAATGAACACAGTATGTATTTGATTTAAAACTGTGTCCCAGCCTATGAATTTTTTACTGTATGTGGAACGGATGGCTGTGGATGGACGGTTTTGTAAATGTTTTCTTTAGTATCCATATGTATATTTTTTATTTAATCCAGATGTTAGATTGTGCAACCATCCTGATATCCTCATTCTCGAGCAAAGTCACATCCATTAGCTTGCCTTCTGATGTTTTTGGGTTTGATGCTGTTAATGTGTAACTAGTTTATGTGATTTATGATCTCTGATTCTTCTCTCACGGTAAGCAAAATGCACTTGGGCTGTGCTTGGATGCATGAAAAATTGCCTAGTCCAGCACTTTCTTAAAACAACAAGAAAAAGAAGATAACACGGGTAAAGTTATAAGCACAGAGAATTAACACATAAACCCTTTATTATTTATTCCAGACTTCCTTGCACTATTATTAATAGGTCTACATATCATAATACAGAAACATGATTTTTGAAAAATCAGATCATAAACAAAAGCTCTTCAACCCAACACACCATGCGATTATATGTTTTCTTTTGAACGTCGCATTCAGCCGGAGATTTCTATGGCTTTCACGTCTGTTTTCATTTCTTGCACTTTGGGCACCGTTACCGTCAGCACTCCGTTCTCCATGGCCGCCTTCACCTCTTCCACCTTTGCATCCTCTGGCAGCCTGAAACGCCTCAAGAACATGCCGCTGCTCCTCTCCACTCGGTGCCACTTGTCGTTCTTCTCCTCTGCCTCTCTGCTCTTCTCTCCGCTTATCTGTAGCACCCTTCCTTCTTCCACCTCCACCTTCACCTCCTCCTTTTTCACCCCCGGTAGGTCTGCTTTGAAGATATGAGATTCTGGCGTCTCCTTCCAGTCGATCCTGGCATTGGCGAAAGCAGAGGTCTCCCTGCCCAGGTTGGAGGTGGTGAGGAGGTTGTCGTTGAAAGGAAATCCTTCGAAGGGATCCCAAACGTCGAGAGAGAAAGGGTCGAAGACATTGGTTCGTCTGCCGAAGAAGCTTGGAATGATCGACATCTATCTTACTCTGCTAAACTAACTGGATGGAATGGGTAAGCAGAAGGAATGCGGAAATTGAATTTGGAATTGGTCTCGATGAAAACTGCAGTGAGAAATTGATGAAATTGCTTTGTTGGGTGAATGGAAAGATAGATGACGATATTTATCTATTGGTCATATCTCCTTCTCTATCCTTGTGGACGGTTCTTGAAGCTTCAAGGGCAGAGTGAGACCGTCCCGACCTTTCTGGTTTCTTCTTTCGATAATTGAAGGTTGACGTCTAAAGTCTTACACGTGTCTTTCCATAAAACTTTTAAAGGATATAACATAGGGTAAAATATTTAACAGTGATTGAACAACACAAACTTTTATTTTTTATTTTTATGCTGTACCTACTAAATTTGGAGTTAGGACCTTTGGTCATCAGTATTTGTAGATTTCATTTACAATTTACCTGTGTCGAATGATTAAATTGTAATTTACAATTTAAGATATATGTAAATTTCTCGAGTAAATTTTATAAAGAGTGATCTTTTAAAGTCGAACGTGAATCAAATATAAATCTTCTACTTTTAAGAAACAAAATTATGACTGATAACTCCACCAACATGTCACATCTCAATTGTTTTTTTGACAGTTGAGCTCCAAAATACACTTCTATGAAAATATGAATGGTTTTTTAATATTGAAATAAAATTTTTAACTAAAATCTTATATAAAATTAAGTGAAAAAGTAATGATAATAACAATAAGGATGACTAAACTACAAACTCAAGTAAAGGGGTCTGGCCCAGAGGCTTGGCAGGGCTGCTCAAGCATGATCTGGGCCCTACGGCTTGTAGGACTTTGGAAAGGGAAGTGTGACAATTGTTGCCTTTCCTTCCACTTGCAGAGGTTCTGGAAATTCACAGAACTACAACTGTGGAGAAAGGGAAACCCCAATGGCCCAATGTCATCTTCTTTAATTCTAAGCATTAGAATATGGAAAATATTTGGTTGCCAGCACCCATCATGCCAAAAAGATGATACTAATGGAAGCCCACTAGCAGAGATTACTAATGGAAAGTGGTCCAAAGGACCACCAAACCATCTTTAACTCATCCATGGCCTCCTCATAGATTTTTCTATTTTTTTATTTTTTTATTTTGTTTTTCCTTCTTTGCTTTTAAATTGTAGGATTGGTGGATTTGGAGGACATTTTAGTTTTATTGTTATTGAAAAATCCTTTTTTTCAATTGATTTAGGCTTGTCTACATGCACTAACTAATACATAGATAACATGATAACCCATTTTAAAAATTGATAAAAAATATGATAAAAAAATAGATTTTTCCTTTCAAACTTAGATATAAAGAACCTTTTTCAATTGCAAATTGATGGTAGATCTTTAAGTAGAAATTGGTTCACATTCTAAACTTAAATGACTTTGAATTTTACAGTAGGCCAGCCAACTTAACACGGACACAATCTGTTAGTAGACACAGGATAGGATGAAATTCCCACTTTACTCTTATCGGTGTACCGCTCGTCAAGTATCGGTGTACCGATAACATGGCGCTTCATGTATATGTTCTGCACATCGGTACACGGGTACTTGATGAGCGGTACACCAGTAGAGGTAAAATAGGAATTTCACATATCTCGTGTCTCCTAATAAATTTTATTGTTATTATGATTGGCGTCTTTTACAATATTTGAAGTCTTTAGAGTCCTCATCACCTGAGTAGGTAGTTGTGCCTTGGCCCGGTCCCCTCCCTCTCCTTTAATTTGGTTTACAGATATTTGACTAATGTATCAATCAACTCAACTTCGACTGCAACTGCTACTGAATTGACCTTTACGGTATTCGCATTAAATCATCATTGTTTTACCATATGGACTAAATCATCATTATCATTTTCATTATCAAAGTGTTTGTCTTATACTTCAAATTTTGACTTTTCAAATTCTACTTTCCGTTAATCCTATCAGTAACCTTGGTTCTTTATCATTTGCTTAAAATTGAACCCAAAACTGAAAAAGTTGAGCCTGGAGAAGGAGTAGCAAATTGTAAACTCCCTCAAAGTAAAACAGAGCGGTGGTTCTCAGAAAAGGACATGGGTGTTGGACATGTTGGCCACCCACCTTAGCCATTAGTCCATCACATATGGACAGCACCAACAAAGATAAGTATTCTTTTGAGAGCCCACCAACCCCCCTTTAATGGTGCCTTTAACCAACATAATGCATCTGTCACCCCCTCTCGATTCACCTCCAATTCACCTCTTGGCCTGAGGATGAACCACTTGGATGTGATTTTTATTTCATGCAAACTCAAAAGAGAGAAGGTTCAATTATGTGAGTTTCTGATTAATTTTTAAAGCGTGTATAAACTTTTCAATTTACACAGGTCGGTTATGAAACAATGAAAAATCCTTTTTATGGAGACTTAATTCTAAGACTCCAGACAAGAGCGAGTTTTGACCATCAAACTAATCTCTCAGACTTCTACAAATCATATTAAATATATTTCACTTTTAATATAAAAAAAATGAAGTTAATTTTTTTTTTTTAAATTTTAAAAGAGACTTAACCAGGCAGTACCGAATCGGAGAGAGAAAGTGGGAAGTGTCCCAACATCACACATGGGTCTACTCCTACTACTGCTTAGTGCCTACCAAATTATGAAAAAAGCCCTTGCATTCTGTTTATTAGTCTATAACAGCCCGGATTCATTGCACCTTAGGCTAGGGGACCCATCTAGACCAACCAATTCAAACCCAACTCATGGGTGGGCCACTGCTAAAACATTTACTCAATCACCCGATCCAACGATCAACAAATGACTAAACCAATGAAAGTTACTGTAACTTCTGTAACTTGGTAGTAAAGGTATTTGTTTCACACACTTCCCGCTCAAAAAAGCAAATGGCTAGACCATCGCAAGCAAGCCGCAGAGGGGCGCGAAGTTGGTGGGACCTTCTGTTTGTCAAATTGTTGCATGTTGATTGGACGGTCATGATCCGACGCACGTTAGTTTACCAACTTGTCTTTCTCGTCTGCTCTCATATATTTACAGTTAAATGGAATAGAGAGTGAGATGGGAGGAGCTATTCCTCTGTATTTTCTTCCTCACATGGAGAAGAGCAGATCATTCCCTGAATACTCCACTTCCCACTCAAGAGGAGGATTTGGGTGTTTGGACGAGCGGTCCAAGTCCTACAGTTTCAATGGACCAAGCAACAAAGAGGGAGGCTCTGGTGACCCAGAGATAAAGAGGAAGAAACGTATTGCATCCTACAACTTTTTCGCCATGGAAGGTAAGCTCAAGTCCTCTGTGAAGGGCAGTGTCAAATGGATCAAGTCCAAGCTCTCTGAAATTCGATACGGTGCTTGAAATATAAATCTCCATGGATCCATCAGACTGCTCTTTCTCTCCTCTGTTCTACTGCTAAAATGGAAGCAACCCATTTTTTCTCTTTTTGGGTCATGGATTCAACCCATACCTTTTTGGAAGGGCTTTCTTAGTTAAGTGTATGCTATAGAATGTAACGTGGTTTTGCTGAAGACTATGCTCAGATTAGAGGTTGCATGGTGAGAATGAGAAGTTTTTTTCTTTTTCTTTTTTGAATGGTGTAGGTTTTTTTTTTTTTTTTTTTAATGACCAAAAGTGTTCAGGTCTCTTAGAGCATTCGATTAATTTTTAAGAGATATAAAAGCTTCTCTACTTACATGGTCAAATAATTCTATGATGAAGGCCCTTCAGAAATTCTACTTCCTAAAGCGGGTTTCTAGCTATCACTCCAATCCGATATAGGTTGTCTATGTCCGAGATAGACAACTTCTAATCCTGTGATTTTTTTTCCATATTCTTATTTCTTTTGTTATATCAGATATTTTCAAATGGGTTTAACACTTGTGAACAAGGATACTAGATCATCATCAAAGTTTTTTTTTTTTTCTTTTATTCTATAAAAATATACTCTCTATTACCCTATATTCATTTCAATTGTATCTTCAATGCAAAGAAACATCGAAGTGCTAGAATTATATGTGCATAGAACGATGAAGAGAAGGACGAGAACAGCAATGGTGGTTCAATGTTAATACCAATACCATTGAGCGATACGATATACCATATATTGAGATTGGAGGAATTCAACATCAATAATAATTAGTGTTCTATCTTATACCAATTCTAATATAATTAATTCTGAAATTTTTCATGACAAAGAAACTGAAGACTCCTCCTTTTTCTCGAGTAGAAGAGCATTAAGTAAAACTCTATATACATAGAGTCCTAAAAAAACCACGTGCAACTAATTCTACACTTTTAAATTGTATTCGTATAATCTTAGTTTGTGTCATTAATTTTATACACATTTCTCAATAATACTAAATCTTTCAAATTCATTGTCATGAGAAATTGTGCCATTTCTAACCCATATTGAGATCTAGGAATTCAATCTCATCTAAAAAAGAAAATGCTCAATTCTATACCAACATCAATGCAACTCGGCTTCCATATTATTTTCAGAAAATATTTTCTGAAATCTCCCTCTCTCTGAGCAGAAGTGATCTTACATGTCCATAAGCCTTCTGAATGTGACAAGAAGCACCTTACAATTGCGTTACAGGCAAATGCAAATGAAAGTTAACTAATGCCGAAGCTAACAAAAGTCTCACATCGATTAATTTAAAAAACCAATGACTATAAAATTTTGATAAAAATGGCTCCATTACCTCTCTTATTAACAATGAATATATATAAAAAATACAAGCCTTTGTAAAGAAGGAAGAATAAATCAAATAACAATCCCATGATTGAAATACACTAATGGAAAGTCAACCATTGCCGTTGATACTCTATATAACACTCAAGAAATCCTCCTCTCAACGACTAGTTTTTTAGAACGAGTTTTACCTCAAGAATGTGAGACTTTCGAACATAGTATCAGCGAAAAAAAAAATTATCCTAATTTCTTATTCCTCTTTCCAGATTCTAATTCGTCTCTGCCCACACCACCACGAGCACTGAACCACTGTTGTTGCCCTGCTTTGGGCAGCCCTCTCTGAACGTGGACAGTGAACAGATCCATTGCATCTGATACTCAAATGTCAACCCAGTACACATGATGAGGCCCAGTGTATTACTTAAGGACACCTGTTTCAGTAGAGCCAATGGCAGCCCTGTCCGACGGTTCCTAAGCCATGGCCCAACAGTGGGATCAATCCTTAGGGCTGTCCTTGGGCCATGAAAACCTGAGTTTTGAGTAAGCCCAGATCAACAGGGTTATGATTGGGCCAGCAAAAACCTGAATTTCTAATAAGCCAGCTCAATCTGGCCATGAAATACTGCTTCTCAATCGAATCACCCAGAAAAATAAATAGATGAGTAAATAAAGATAGATGCTTTAGGTTCTTAGTAAATCGAATAATCAACTACTGGATTAGGTTGGCCTTTGAAAATTAATCAAAACAAAATACTCAAATTGCATACACATCAAAATGGCATCTGACAATAGAACCACACTAATATCACAACTATCCGAAGAACACTGGTGACTATCCAAGTTTCGATCATCAACCACCAACCAATTGGGCAGGCTACAACAATGTTTACAAGTTGAATTTAATTGGGGTCTTTTTTTAAGACTAGTTCCCCCTCTGGATATTCACAATTTATCCTGCCACAACATTGAGAGCGATATCACTCGCACTAGACTTTCATGAATTTAGAATAAAACTAGAAACTATACAATTCTTCTCAACTGGTAGGTTTGGTTCACAATACTATGTTACAATGACAGTATATCATGCAATCTCACTCTGCACATACAAATAAGAGGGACCAGATGAAGTTTACTTTGACAAACTATGCCAGGTAGCAGCATTATCAGCCCCTCCACAGCCCAGCAGATCACTGTCAATGAGAATGACAAAACCACCATACTTAATAGGAAGCAGTAACTACTGAAGATACCTTAACTATATGCAATAGCTGTTAATGCCTCACCTCAGGGTAGCAATCTTGACGAATGACGGTCTGGTTTTTTGTGCTTACATCTACCTCACAAGACAATCTTGCCTGGGAGCAACAAAAAATAAATAAATAAGGGCCAAATAAAAAAATAAAGCATATACTAAACCTAACGGGATACAATCAATTACAGGCACATTGTTATGCAGACTATTCTCTTCTGTGTACGAAATCACTTCATTTCTGCATCATCTTTCTTTTTACATAAAATCATTTGCACTAAAAGTTATGAACAGAGAAACTGTGGTAATGATAACATGCAACAAAAAATGCACGTGGACAATAACATATTAACATTGTCTTTAGCAAGTATAGAATCAAAACTGCAGCACAGCTCACAAAAAAAAAATCCATTCCATGCTAAAGATAACTCACACATTGAACAGTAAGCTTGGTTTAATCATACATTTAGATGCTCTTAGATTTAGCTAGGAGAATGCCTTTAGTAGAAAGTAATATCTCATACACTAGGGTTTTAAAAATAATGTTCTGAAAACTGATTAGAGGCAAGAAATTATTTATTTATTTATATATATTAATGACTCACCATCACCATCTCTCTCTCTCTCTCACCAGATCAGAGATACTGCTGTCAGTATCCATCATTCGTTTAGAGAGAAAAAAATTAAAATTCAAATCAACGGCGAATGCTGCTGGCAGCATCTGATCATTTCACCAAAAAAAAAAGAGGAAGAAAAACTCATCATAATGTGGTTACACTTGAAGGATCGTTAATTCATCATCCCTCACATGACTCCATCTCATTCATAGGAACTTTGATTTTTTTTTTTTTTAAATGTCTCATTCATAGAAACTCTGATTATAAACCAAAGTTACCATTCTGGCATTACTTCATGGAGTTTCAAGTCAGATAATGTCAAAACCAGGTTCTTTAAAAGAAATTATCTAAAAATGATGCGTAAGTGGAAAAAAAAGGTGTGCAGGCAGTTTCCTGGGCTTCTTGGCTAAAGCAATTATAGAAGTTTATACTTCAGCAGGAATAAGTGTTTGGCTGGGAAGAAGGAACCACCTGAAACCAGATTGAAACTTACAGAAGACGGATTCATAGATAAAAATCTGAGCAGCAGCATTGGTAATGAGGGTGAAAAAGTTGGCTTCGTGGGCGTATTAGGGATCATTTTGGTGCCAAGTCCTTACCTCTTTGTTAATATCCTCAAGGAGTAAAATTATCAAAACACGAGACAACAATAAATGGAAGGAACTTGAGGAGATGAGATCTCTACCACACAGTGTACAAAACTGACTAAGGATAACATGGCTGAGATGCTCAATGGCTTGCAACAAATTGCAACTTTAACTAACAAATCCTTGAGTTCTGCAAGTTTCTTTCGAGTACTTGTATCCTTAAGGATATTGGCAGAGGTAATTGCCATTTAGAATCCCTCGGATACAACTGTCATAACACAGTCACTTCTATTTTACTGATCATCTGCTGTTTATGCCAATGTCCACTGTCAGTCCCCAAACAAATTACTTCCTAATAGTCCAAGTCCTTCATAGGTTTCCCCTTCACCTAGTTCATTACTCATTTGTACAAGCCATGAAGTTGACAGTTCTCCTAACATAACAAAAATATGCACTTATTGACTTGCATGGTGACTTCTCTAGCAAGTAAGATAAGCCTCATCAGAACAGAACTTTGCTCCTCCTTAATGACCAAGCAATGGCATTAGAAGAATCTCCCTCTATGATAAGGTTCCCCAATCTCTTTCAAAATCTGAAAACTTAGTTACCTTTTAACTCTTTATTGCCCAATAGCAATCTGATCAATCTCACTTTTGCCAGTTCAAGCATTTATACAGACTTCCCCTTTCCTTCAAATTGTTTCATTGCATTCCTTCCATATAGATTAAAACTGCAACTGAAACTTGAAACCACATGCTAGATTAGCTTAGCTTTGAGCCTGATTACAGTCCTCTCCAGCTCTTAACATGCTCATTCAAAGAACCACATAACCCATAATCAACTAAATAGAGCAAAGAAATGATTCCAAACCAAAGTTGCAAAATTGCATATGATGAACAAATAATCACTTGAGCCTACATATTCAGCACAAAACACAATTTTTAGGCCTATATATGCGTAGAGGCTTAGTGGACATAATAGTTTGCAAATTGGACCCAAGCCTCCACTAGCTTTCAGGCTGTGGGTTAGATCCAAGCCAGATTATTGAATTCAACAATTAACTAGGTGGGGCTTGTACAAGCTTTAACCAGCCACACCCAACCAATATACAATTATGATTAGAGTTGCCATAAATTTCCTATTATTTACTCATTTATAATTTCTTGTTCACGCATCCATTTTAATACACACATCAAGCAGTTCAACTATATATGCTTTATCTTCTTTATTTCCTTAGTATCCAACATTTGGCTCCATAACAATAAAACACAACTGGCATCTTATAAGAATGGCCCTTTAAACAAAAGGGCACGAGGTGATCACTCGGAAACTCACTCGTCTCCACTTACCAATCCTGCCCTTAGCAATGAATGTTATATCAAAGTCTAACACATTGTGAGACTAAACGATTTTTAGCTTGGACACGATCATTTTCCCTACTCCCGGAACAACTAAGTTTGCAAGCATAAATTTATATCTTCTTTCATATAATCTTCAAACCAATTGTCATTTGACTAAAAAGTTCTTCTCCCCAAGTTTGTGCAATCCTGATATACATAAAGTTGTGGCCAATTTTGTAACCAGGTATCCCAAAGTGACGAGATAGTTTATTCTTGTTAAGCTTTGTAATATTTAGACTATAAACAAAAGGGCCTTGGACACCCATAGCACTGCATTGGAATTGGATCTCAAGTTTGGTTCTCCCTTTGGTAAGTTCTAGCTTATTTTCTTTGAATTTCTTTTAATTTTATTGCAATTTAAATTTCAAGAATTCATCGTTGAAGCCATGTGTGTGTGAATTTCCATAGAGAAAATTCCTACCTATGTGATATTTTGGGCCTTTGTGGACTTTCTTGAAAAGTGAAATTGACCTTGGTTCACCATCGGAATTTTGGGCTCCTATATCAAACTGGGTAAATTTTCTGTTGGATTTTTGGATGATTAATTTGATTTTATTTCTTTTTGTTCTAACTCAATTTTAGAACACAAAGCCAAAATTTTGGAGAATTTTACCTTGTATCTTCCTCTAAGGTTCCCTACCATAGAGCCTTGGTCGAATTTTTCCAATTAACCCCCATATAAGCAGCTGAACCTTCTAATCTCTTTTGAAGCTAGGCTAAATCACACACTTATCAACTATTTCCTTTCATCATCATCATTGTTCCTTTCCAATTAAATAACAAAAATCAATTACAAACAACATACAACAAAAAAACTTCTTGATTCCCATTGTCAACTCCTTCATATCTAAGGCATAAAGATAGAGGCTCAAAGGAGATCCCTGGTGCAGCCAGTCCCACTCCATCAGGAACCTATTTGTCTCTCCACACATGGTCATCACACATGTTATTACCACATTTATGTCATATTTTGGAAGTTTTCAAGTATGACTCACATTTGATGGTAGGGGTCGTAAAAGGAACATACTTCGTTTCTTTGATAGATAAAGTCCACATGGCCATCTTTGGTTGAAAAAGAAAAGGGGAAGTCCTCAAATTTATGAATATATTTATGGCATGTATCAAAACTGGCTTTTACCCTTTTTGAAAGGAGTAGAGGTTGCAAACAAGGGTTTGGCATTTTGAGACAAAACCACTGAAGAGAAGCTAAGCGAGCCTTTTCATAGCTCTTGCACTAGGAAAAGGGGTGGCAAATCTTGTATAAACGAGGCTATGAGAGTGGTTTTTGCCTTTTTGGTTTATGTTCTAGGCACATTGTAACTTTTAACCTTGTTTAATTCATATTGGAAAACCATTTTCCTTTTACCCATGAATGTTAACATGTCACACCATGGATATTTAGTGTCCCCTTGTGCAGCCTGTTCTTGAATTAATTTTCTATTTTGTTTAGCCATTCCAAAGTTAGGTTTACACTTTCTCCAAAACACAATAAATTGGCATTGAAATTTTGGTTTGAATTAGGATTTTGTTTTCAATTTGTGTGCTAGCATTTGGTTCACAAGTGTTTGAATCATAATTTGTGTTGTGAAGAGATTCTATAATGTCTACCAGCATGTACTTGGGTGGATTGTAATTCCCATGTGTTCAAATCCTACTACGGATGGCCTCTAGAATGTATGTGGTTAAATGTTGCACAGATACTTTATTGTCGTAGTTTAGGGTTTTGACAACAGCCGCTATAGAGAAGGGGAGTAAGCCTTTTTTTTGGGTCATGTAATTGAGAATGAGGGTTGTCAGAATCATGTACAACTGAGGCTATGAGAATTGGTTTAGCAGTTTCAGCTTATGTTAGGTGCGCAACATGATTCTCTTGCTTTTCTATCTGTGATACATAAAGTCACTTTCTCTTTCATTTGTGGCATAGGGAACACCTGGGAACAACTTATATTTTGTGCCTACTTATGTGATATGGGTTTGGGCTGATTTTCTACTTTGTTTTTCCCATTCCAAACTTGGTTCGCACTTTTTTAAGCGAAACAACAATTCAAACACAGATTGTATGACATCTCCACCAGAGATGCCTTCTCATTCTAATACACATCAAAAAATGTCACGACACTGTTTTTTAACGGAAAATTGTCTCATAACTTCATAAGTTGCCTTCTCTAAATCAACAAAAAACTTATATGAATTTACCTATTTCCAATATACTTCCACATGGATAGTCTCATTTAAGAATTTGCTTTAATATGACCAAGTAGCACAAACTCAAAATTGAAAGCTCCAAAATGGATACATGATTCATTAAAGTAATTAATTCCTCTAAAAGCTTCACGGTGTGATAGGAGCTTGTAGATACTGATTATTGCAGCCACAAACGTTGAGAGCTCCAGAAGCTTTCCCATTGAAAAAAGAAATCATAAATTACCTTCAGAAGATGCATCCATTGCCTCAAACAAAAAACATATCGAACACACAAGTATTTGGGATACCATTTAATCAAAAGTGCAACCCTTATGTGGTATAGGCCATTGGGACTCAGAAAGCATCAAAATAACACAAGATAAAGAGTGGGGAAGAATCACCTGGAGTGGGATATCCAAGAAAAAGAGGCCAAGGCGACCGCTGAAGTCGGTGACAGTGTCAAAGGAAATATAACCCCGAGCCAAATCCTCGAGGAGGTAAAGAACATCATGCAGGATCTCAATGCCATCGAGATGGAGGGTGGCGTCGATGTAGGAGGAGCCACGGGCCCTGATGCGGGCCCCATGGGAGGAAACGATGCCAAGGGGGCTACCGCGGTAGCCAATGGAGACGAGGAGGGAGCGGGAGTCGAGGGAGAAGAAGTCACGGTTGCGGACTTTGATGGTGAGATCCATGGAGATGTCGATGGAGACTGGTGCCTTGGAGGATACAGCTACGTTGTCGAGGCGGAGACGGACCAGCTCTAGCTCAGGCTTGGATGGCCAGAGGAAGAAGGCGGCAGCGGAAATGAGGGCAATTGGGACGACGGCGTAGTAGAAGAAGGAGAAGATGGTGCGACGAATGTAACGGATGGAAGAGGAAAGGTGATGGTAGTGATGGTGGTCATGGCTATAGCGAGGAAGGAGGACGTATTCGCTGCTATCGTAGTCAAGAGGATTACGGTAATAAGGAGGAGGAGGAGGAGGATGAGGAGGTGGCGGCGGCGCAGCTCTCCTTTCTTCACCCATCTTCCCTCCCATCTCTCTCTCTCTCTCTCTCTCTCTCCAGCGAGAGGAAGTAGAAAAAGATGAGGAAAGGAAGGAAATGAACAGTCAACCTGATTTGGAAAAATCTGGACCGTTTATCGTCGAATTTGGGTCATTCTTTTGCTCTAGCTAGGGTCCCTTGCTGGGAATTTCATCTTTCGTCCAAGTATCAAGCAAATTATCTGTTTTAATTGTATAATAATATTTTTAAGCCGATTTATTATCAAATTTTCTGCAATATCATTCTTTTTCTTTTTAAATTCTTATTTATTAATTTAAATTCTTAATATACCTTTCTACTTTTTATTGACAAAGCCCTAATTTTTGAAATTTGAATAATCATCATTTTATAATTTTTTACTGCTAAAATTTATGACACGAAAGATTAAGCAATTCAATAATAGCAAATTTTAACTATATAAAAATACCCCTAATAAGTGATTTTGTCCAACTTCATGTCTAAGTGATATTTTGAGAGCAGATCAGCAGATTATTATTTAAATTAATTCAATTTATTATTTAAATTGCACATTTTTTGGTTCAATTGCTCCATCATCAAATTAATCAATACAATTTTTTAGTATCGAATCGTGAGAAACAGTCATTTGACTTAGAATGGTTTAGTGGGTGAGAAGAGGGATTTGACATGAAACTTGGTAATGAAGGCACTCCTTCTGACTTTACGTATAAGCAAAGTTCCAAACTAGCATTTGGGATTTTGGGTATTGGACTATGGGCTTTCTATGCTTGCTCCTATTTTGTTTTCTTTGTATATAGCTTGATCTTTGATGAAAATTTAAAATTTGGCATTTTGAGCTTTCAATTTTTTTTAGAAAATTTTGATGATTTTTGTTAGGAACTAGATTTGTCTCTAGATTTAAATCAATCTGTAATTTAATGCACCATATACTATAACATATATTAGTACTTCGGTTCTCTGTTGTATGTTATTCCTCCCATCTAATTTGCCACTGTTTTTTTAACATGGATATCATCATCCCATATTAGAGGAGAGACTAATCCCACTGAGTGTAAACCTCTCTATTCATACACACTAGTTAAGTCGATGGTGAATAACTCTATGAACAGTAGTCCGAAGGAGTTGAACGTGAATCAAACTCAAAGCCTCACTTCATGAGTTTATTACCTGGGTGTTGCTGATCTTCTGCTTCTCTCTCAACTTTGCTTCATCTTTGGGATTCTGTTTCTTCTCCTATTAGTTATCTAGTGCTCCTGCTTCCCTTGGTTTTTGTTGTTGTGATGCTTCTCTGACATTGTTTCCAACTAGATCTTCACTGATCAACTGCTGTAATATGTTGATCATGTTCATCTTCACTCCAATATGCTACATCTCCACCATTGATCATCTTTTGTGTTGGATTTATTGTACTTTCTGCATCTCCAGCATTGATCATCTTCCATGCTAGACCACCTTCAGTTTCTGCGTTACTGTGGGTTGCCTCTCTTGATGATGCCATCCAACCAATGAATTTCTTCTAGCTAGTTGGAATTTTCAATTCAACAGCAATAGTTGAAATCATCACCAATCATTTTTTCATTTGACAAAATCGGTTGGTCTCTACAATTCTATATTTCAGGATGGTTGAAAAAAAAAATAGAAAACAACCCACATTTATGACAGTAAAATTTTGGACCAAGCTCAACACAAAAATCAAGTTTGAACCAACATTGAGACCACATGATATCACCACTAAACCTAAAATTAAAGGTCTTAATAACAAGCATGGTCTTTGTTAACCTACCCTGGCCCATTGACACCATTGACGGCCATATTCTTTCCCTAATAGTAGTATTAATTGAGGGGATTGATTTCCTCCTCTATCCCTGTCAATAACCTGGTCAAATAATCAATCAGTTTGTCTATTCTATTCATGAGGTAGAATATGCAACTTCAATGGGACATTAGTGAGTAATCCGTGAAAGTCGGTTGGACGGTCAAGAACCTGCATAAGCTGTAGTAGGTTCTGAGTTCAAGTCACTCTCTACGCATAAGAGTCACTTCCCGTAGTTTTACCTGGTGTGTGTGGATAGAGAGATTTGCACATGTTCCAAGGATTAGTGACCTGGATATCTTGGTCTTAGAGAAAAAAGGGCCATTAATGAGTTCATTGCATGTCTGTTTCTTATCCTCAGTTGACTTGGTTTTGTGACACATGTCATATGAAATCTTATTATAACCTGTACCAGTTTAGCCAATAGCTATTGTAGCAAGTGAAACTGTCTTTTGAATTGGCACTATCCATTTTAAGTACCATTTCCTCGCTCAAAACTTGTCATGAGAGATTGAGAATGGCTGCTTCTCATCCATCTACACCAAAATTGTTGCACATGCTCATTGATTCAAACTCCAATTTTGAAATTGTACTGATCTGATGATCCCAGACGTCCAATAATTCACACTTCCTATTGATAAAGAGTCCCAAGTGACTGAAGGTGTAGGAACTGTTTGATTAGTTGCCACATTTATGCCATGATCCATCAAGACATGGCCTACAATTGGAAGGTTTGGACTAACGAGAATGTGCATTAGATATAGATCGATTGAACTCTCACATGATCATACTAGGCCTCTGGCTGTCCCACCATCAGTAAGATACCCATTCATCAAATCAGCCTCTAATCAGAAGATCAAATTTTTTCCAGGAGACATAACAATCTCTTTATTTAATCATCGTTTCTCAAAATTAAAAAAGGAAAAAAAAGTTTCCTTGATTTTAAATTGCAGTAAGTAGGAGGATGCTCATTCTTCTTATGTAAACAATGCTCTCTCAAGATCAGTTTTCCTTTTGAGATCACTCCACATCCCTTTCTAATTTAAATTCCCATCATATTGTATCTAATCTATGTGAATTTACAAAACAATTAAAGCATCTCTCTACCCAAAAAGTTAAAAAATATACATATATAATTGAAGCATGTTTAGCAATCATCCTCAGAATCACTAGAAGTCTTTGAGTTATCTGACAAGAAATGTGTTGGCAAGTTTGGGAATCTGAGTGGAACTCTCTGGGCAGGTCGCTGAGGTGGAGACGATCCGCCAAAACCTGCTCCAAGTTTCTTCTTTTGCTGCTGACTCCGGGCGATATCAATGCAGGCCTGATCAACCATGCAAAGAAAATCTTTGACAATGATGAAGAGCTGAAGTTGATGGGCTCCTCTGTCTTTGGAAGCCCCTGACTGATAGTATCCCGTTGTTCTCTTTACAAGCTCCATCACCCTTGTTTCTTCCTCTTTAACCACCTTCAGCTCCTCCTCCGCTGCCTCCAAGAATCCTTTCATCTCCCTCACAAACGTGTCACCCCTACCCACATTCTGGCCCCCCAAGAACTGTCGGATTCCAATTATACGTGCAGTTAGAGTTTTACATGCATTAACAAAGCCGCCATAGTCGATTGTCGCTGCCTTCTTTACATTTGAGAATTCAACACTGAGGCCCCCAACTAATGGCAATCCAAGCATTATGTACTCTCTATCCCTTTCTTCTTTTCCCATGGTATTGGAACCTAATTTGCTGTTGCTTCGGCCAAGGCTGTGATTTCGGTTGATCACACAGCGTTTACCTTCCAATCTCACAACTTCTTCCACAACAAAGTGGAGTAGCGTCGTCTTCCCATCAGTGCTCTTCACATCAGAGAGCTTACACAATGCAGCAAGGTTGAATGCTTGGGCATTGCCTCTTGCTGTTCCAGCATTCATGCGATTGCCAGCTTTGAGGACAGCTTCTAGAAGCTTTAAGAATAGACCGCGTGTCCGCAGCTCCTTGCAGGCAGATTCAAGAGTCTGAAGTGATTCCTTTAGGTGCAGGATCTCAGAATCATAGTTTGACTTGAAAAACATTGCATCTAGACGGAGGAATGGGGAGGGGGCATTCCGTACGAGGTGGTAGAGGAAGGACTCTGCATCGGCTAGTTTTGAGGGATCACCCGAAAATTCAAGTATCATGGTTTCTTCTTCTTTGGTTGGGGCAATCTTGGTAAGCTTTTCAAGGGTGTCAGCATTCAGGCCATTGCCATTGAGGAGAGCATCAAGAATCTCTTGACGACTTAAATAAAGGGATTTGAGGACAATGGCTATGTTTTGCGACTTGCGGGGGTCAAGGAGGCATGACTTCAATGTTTCGTTGGAATTGGCCTTGCTGGTATTCTCCAAGTTCTTATTCTCATCAGTAGATTTCTTGTTGGTGGAAGCATAACCAAACAAAGCCTCCATGAGATCATCATCGAACCTATCCAAGAAAGTTAAAAAAAATCAGTAAGAGAGAAGTTACTAATGTCAGGTAAAATGGTTATTTACATGATCACAGCAGTGGAAACCTAACTAGAGTCTGAGATGACTAAATGCATTTCTCTTAAAAGAGTTGTATGTAGAAGTTCCCCTTCTGTTCAAGTATCAAAAACAAAGAGTTTTCTTCTCTAAACCTTAAAATGTATGAGTTTTTTCAAACTCCCTTAGAGACGACCAAAAGTTTACTAAAAAGTATTAGGATACACCTATCTTACAGGGTAAAATCCAAATATTCAAGATTTCATCCCAATTCTGATGGCAACCATTCCCTTCCTTCATGGTTTGCTTCACCAAAAGCTAAAGTGCTTTATTGCACCACCTCCTCCTACAAAATTCTAACATTTGATCATTGAATTTCTACCTCTTAATGATTGTTGTCTTTGTTTGGGGAGATAAATAGTCAACTGATCACCCAGCCCTTCATCATCCATTTTGTCTTTCATTCACTGTCGACTGGATGCACCACAACACTTGAGGTCCCTCACAGATGATTGGTCTTCACAGCCATCAAGCGAGTGTGTGAAAATTCTAAAAGGGATGTTGCCTTTCGCCCCACCATGGGAAATTTGGAGAGGGAAATAGAAGAATCTTTAAAGGAGAAGCTGATTTTTAGTACCCAGGTGTTCATAGAAGTTAATATGCATCTAATTAGGAGGAAAATCATATAGAAGGCATTTGCCCACATTTCAACTTCGGATATAGTAAGGGACTAGCTGACCTCAACAGGGTTAATTTGACATGTATGTCTTCTGCTTATCTTTGTGACTTCCTTGTATCAGTTTTATCAATCAAATCATAAATTCTCCACACAAAAAAAAAAATTGTACAGGAGTTTTGTCTTTGGGATTGAAGAGAGATCCTGAGGCAAACCAAAGGTTGAATTCTTTTGCTACAATATAGCAATAACATACAAGGCAAAGTCACAAATTATTGGCAACAAATAGAAGATATGCTATGATCTTAACCATTTATCTCAGGCCCTACTGTAATATGGAGGCAGCAAAACTTTTGGCTAAAGAACCATCCCAGCCATCTGACTAATGTATTTGCAAGTTGCATTTCAATGTTTTCTACTTCTGCTTCAGCTTCTTAGCAAAGGCTATGATCACTTATTCAGTGCAATTGTTTGGTGGCAATTCATGGTTGGATGCATTGAATGTTCTTGTCATTCAAATCTTGCTGATCATTATGATTATCCCTGTGATGTACGACAAAATTATACTGATTCTGTCATAATTTGATAACTAACAATGACAGATTTGAAACCCCAATATGCAATTATCTATAGCTACTTTGATGGTTTTATATGATAAATGGTTCATCAAAACTCCTTGTGAGTGTAAAGGATGTGTCTTTTAAATGTTCTTTGAGAAAATTTGGAGCAATGCAAAGTCATAGAGAGGTACCGGAAAGATCCGCTGCCAATCTTGTCCCACACCATGGAATGATCTGCATTTGCTACAAACTTGTCCCAGTGCAATGGTCTCATCTTTGCTTTAGCTGCGTTTCTCTCCTTTGAACTGTCTGTTGATGAAGGCTCTGATGTCATGATGCTGCTTGATTTCCCCTTGGATGCTGGAGGTGAAGGTGGTGGCTTCGTACCACTTGCTCGAGGAGGTGGGGGCGGTGGCACCAGATTTTTTATTGGTGGCAGAGGTGGTGGTGCTGGAGCTTTTTTAACTGCAGCCGTGGGAGGAGGCGGTGGTGCACGTGGAGGTTGAGGGGGTGGCGGTGGTGCACGTGTTGGTTGAGGGGGTGGAGGCGGTGCAAATTTTGGATGTTGTGGCAAAGGAACTGGAATTTGAGTAGTAGGCCTTGCCATGGCAACCGCTGCGATAGGGGTGGCTGTATCAGTAGCTGCTGAAATGCTATTTGTGCCTCCTATTCCTGGTTGAATCTGAGATGATGACTCCAAAGAATTTGACTTTGGAGGAGAGAAGAAGCGATCTGGGTCTTTAGGTATGCTTTGAATTTGAGATGATTGATTTGAAGATTGTGCACTAGGATGAGAGAAGACGCGATATGGGTCTCTTGATTCTGGTAGATTCTGAGAGGAAGAAGCAGAATTCTTAGAACAGAGTCCTGGTGGAGGAGAAACAGGACTCGTGCCTCTTAATTCTGGCAAAACTCCCACTATAGAACTGGAAGACATCGTAGAGGAGGACTGAATTTTCACATTAGGATCAGACTTCAAATGCAGATCTGCTTTACCATGCACCCTCCTTCCTTCATCCGGTTGACCCAGGACTTCTTTCTGGAATCCATTCTTTCCTTGGCCTCTGCTGTGAAGCTTACGCCAATATAGCACATCCAGACCATTCTCATCGACGACCAGCTCTTTGAGAGTTCCATCCAAGACATTGAAAGCACTGTAAGAAACTGAAGTCTCATCTGGACGAGTACTCATGTTGGCCTTCTGAATCTTTTCGGGTTGGCGGCGACGTGCAAGCACGCATCTCTGGAGGAAGAAGAAGAAGATCCCAGCAAAGACTATGGTGCTGGCAGCAGTTGCAACGACGGCTTTTGCTACGGTTCTGCCTGTAGTTTTTTCGGGTGGCCATGAAGTTTCTTGAATTTTGGTGGGTGAAGAAGAGGGGGGAGTTTCAGAAGGTTTATTGGTACTGGAAGGGGAGAGTGCTGGAGGATTGGGTGGGAACAATGGTGGAGCAGCTCCTGAAGGGAAGAAGGTTTCTATGTTTTGAGGGGAATTGGACTGAAGAAATTGTCTATGAAAAACAAAATCTGAAGAGGAAGAAGAAATTAGAGAGAAAAGAGGTGAAGTAAAAGAGAGAAAGAAGAGAATGGAAATGAAAGTAGAAGGAAGATGGCATGGCTGAAAGATGGCAGCAGCCATGGGAAGAAGGAGAAATGCAGAAAGAGAGAAAAGGTCGTTTGTAGTTGTTGCATATGTCCTGTTCTTGTGTTTGTTTTAGGCCAAAAGAGGTTATTTTCTCATGTTTATCTGTTCATCCTTGTTTTGGTTTTGCTGACAGTTTCAAAGACGATCAGTTGCAGAGCTGGTGGAATTTCATCATTTTTATTTTTATTTTTATTTTCCCTCCTTGGAACAAATTCTTTCAAAAACAAAAAAGCATCGGGCCTTACTGCAGACCCAGTAATGGCCCATTTAGAAATTGCAGGCTCTTTGGTGAGCTACTCTTGACCCGAAGCCGGTGGTTAAATCAGATATTTAAATTTTTTTTCAACTTGCATACTACAATATCTCAAGAGGGGGCAATAAGCAAATTTATATTATTTATTAGAGGGTTTAGGTGAAATGGAGGCCATTCCCAATCCCAATATGACTAGCTATTTAGGAGGTGTCTATCCTCTACTTTAACCCAAAATCATGCAAACCAATTTAAGATGTGGGACTTTATCCCTGTGATATGCTCCCCAATCCAATAACCAGCACCCTCACCAGGGGAACCCACAGTTTTATCTTTTCTCTGTGTAGCACCCAAATTGCCTTCAAGCAGTACAAGTTAAACTTTTGATGTCAAGGAACACCCACACCTCTCCTTTCCTATGCAGGAGGAATCTCGATCACATACATAAGTGGCCTTGTAACGACTCGACCTGAATACAGAGCTTAGGACTTGACTCAGTGTGATATTGTCCGCTCTAGGCCTCGCACACAAGCGAGTCAGCACGGTTTTGCATTTGGGCCCGGGCCTACCTGGCTCGGCCCAAAATGCATCACATGAGTACAAGGGAGGCCACCCACTTAAATTCTCCAAATTTTCCTCCTCTACTACCAATGTGGGACTTCTTCCCACATCGGTGGGTAGGGGTTTCACAATCACCCCCCCTAAAGCCTCGAGCTGTCCCTAGCTCGACTCCGGTCCAGCTCAACAACTCCACGGAAGGAGGAAGGCCCACACAGTCGGAGTGTAGAACCTCGGCTCTGATACCATTTGTAACGACCCGACCCGAATACAGGGCTTAGGGCTTGACTCAGTGTGATATTGTCCTCTCTGGGCCTCGTACACAAGTGAGCCCGTAGGGTTTTGCATTTGGGCCCGGGCCCACCTAGCCCGGCCCAAAACCCGTCACATGAGTACAAAGGAGGCCACCCACTTAAATTCTCCAAATTTTCCTCCTCTACTACCAATGTGGGACTTCTTCCCACATCGGTGGGTAGGGGTTTCATAGACCTGATCTGCTCTGATACCATGGAGAATAACACACAATAATTTAAAAAATATATCTAAATATATTTTAAAATCTAAATATAGCTCAACACATGCAAAGCCCTTTTTTGCAAAACTTTTACTGTTATGCTAAATGGATCAAGCTCTAGCCATCATGGATTCAACCCAAATCCGATAAAATTTGGTCGGGTTTCATTCAAAACCCGAAACAGGATCCTCAGGAAAATATGGGCCAACCTATTACCAGCCATAGGAGGGCCCATGCATTCACATGGACAACACAATAGCTACTGAGTTGAAACCTTCTAGTAGAGGGACTGAGTTGGGCAACTTTAATGCTTTGGGCATTTAAGGATGGTCTGGTTTTGGCTCGGTCGTGAGTGGGTTTGGTGGACTTCTCCGCCCCTAATTGCTTTGTACTCGACGACCCAGCAAAGCAAGCAGTTGCTTTCATGTCTCTTTTTTAATAACCATTAATAATATTTCACTATCAATTATGAATTAATAATCAACGATGATTGTAATGTCTCTTACGATAAACAATGAAAGGTCAAGTGGGCTTTATCTCACTCCACATCTCTCTTAATCTTTAATTAAGAGGCCATTTTGACCATTTTGTTCTAGAATTTGAATGAAGATAGATTGGAATTTAGAAGTCTTATTAATATTAGGAGTCATGTTTGTGTTTAATCTCTTATTAGAGAGAGGATTAATTTGAGAATTTGAGTTTATCCAACCGGACCAATAACAAAATTTATGAAATTGATTCTTTTTATAGTATAATATCCAATCTTAATGACCCTTTATTAAGATGATATCAAAGATCAGATAGTAACTAGTCAGGCTTACCAAAAAAATTATTGCAAGATAATTTTTAAAAATAGGGCATGTTTGAGTTGACTCAATTTAGTTAACACAAACGTTATAAAACAATCTCAACATCATTAATGTGTCTAGTTTGTTTTGAAATTGGTCGGGATTTAAAACCTAAAAATTATTGATCATCTATGATTTTCATCTGATTTCAGCTCAACATTTTTAAGAGTTTAAGACCATGTCCCTCAAATTTAAAAACTGCTCCAATATTTCATCACTTGTAAAGGAGTGTAGGTGTAGAACTTACAAAATTGATATTAGATAAACAATAATAATTAAATGACGAGAAGGAAGAAGAGGATGATCCATGTTACATGCATAGAGAAGGAAAAAGGTATAGGCCCGAGAACCGAAGGGTGCTCCAAGTCTCCAACATAATTAGAGATAGTTTTCTGGACTTATTTCAGCCTCTATGATGCAAGTATGGGTTTTTTCACCAAACAAATCTAGCGCTCACAATGAATCCGGGCCCAATAATCTTACGGTTGTTGAGCCCTTAGTCGTTCAAATATCTGCGATGACAAGTTTCTCATGAATCCAATGTTTTATGAATGAATTAAGATTATTTGTACTCTCTTAATTAAATTATGAATTATTTAAAGAAAGAGAAATTCGTGAAATTAAACCCATAATCGAAACTCAAACACAAAACAAAAGATTAAAATGACATGGTACTTACCAAAGTCCACTTCAATTGCAAATTGTGCCAATTGCAATAAAAGATAATTTATTTCTCAAATATAGGGTGCCAAAAAATAGACATACAAAGAGTCCTTTAAATAGGAAAAATAAAGCAAACCAAAACTCTAAATTAATCCAAGTGAGCCAACCCTCTCTTTTACAATTTTGAAATTCAAAAATCATCTAATCCTAGTTGACTAAAAATGCACCAACGTGGTCCAACTTATCACACGTCATTGAGGAGGAGTTTTAGGCCTGAGAGGGTGGTGAGGCGAGAAATGAAAGCCAATAGACGTTCGGAGGAATTGTGGGTCTTGCAGCGGTATGGGTAATGGGTTAGGATACAATTGGGTAGGTAAGAGGTTAATTGGGCTAATTAGTAAATGCAGGCCAATAACAAGGTCCAACTAATCCAAATCAATCAATATTACGAGTTAATTACGGTGATATCTTTCAAATTTGTCCATAAAGGTCCATGCAATTTCCACGATCAAATCCAGGTCCATCATGCTTGAGTTTTCTCTTCATTCCTGTGTGACGAGCATCCAATTAGAATCCACACAGTATCAAATGGGCCTTGGGCCCATATATGGGTCCACATAAGCCGCGTCATCCAATTCAAGTTCTGAACCAGCGGGATTGCACCGTGATTGGTAGTCGAACACGAACCAAAACTTTAACCCATTACTAAGTGTGATGTCTTCATCACTCCAGTTTGGACCTAAATCATTTATCAGGGTGAACATATAATACTCCTTGATGTTGGAACTTTTGCGAAAATCCAAAGATTAAAAAATAAAAAAATACTTGAAAAGTAGATATAAAGTGACGCAGCTGACAAGATCGAGTTAAAAGATTTGGGTAATGAATTAGTTAAATGGAAATATAAATGAGATTAAAGGGATTTAACCAAATGAAATTAAATGGGTAAGTGACGGCAATCCACCCGTGGAAAATGGTTTGAGAGAAATTCTCGATTTAAATCTTCATTGATAAAATCTGTATTTTTAAAGTCGTCAATTGGTTTTTATAATCTCTAAATAAACATTAAAAAAAAAAGGAAAACGAAAACTAAAGGAAAGAAGAGAAGAGAGAAAGAAAAAAGAAACTGCTAATAAAATTCCTTTGCTGGCGTTTCTGTGCTGCATCACAAAGAGCAGTATTCTACTTACAATGAAATGATTATCCCCTTGCTTGCCCCAAAAAAAAAGAGGGTTATTACATGTCAAACATCATAAGAGGGAATTCAAGATGGCCATTGGATTCATGTATGAACTTAGTGTTAGGGCTGGTCTTTTGGGTCAAAAGACTAGTCTGATAGGTGGAGTATCACCGTCCCTTATCCGTCTTTAGATTTCTCCCTTCACAATCGATGTGAGACTCTCATTCACACCACAACACTCAGAGAGAGATTTATGAAGCTATGTGGACTTCTTTTCGAGATATATTGTTTCTTTAGCCATTTCCACATACCAAGACTTCCATGCCTCCATGTAATGTGCAAACAGATCACTCAACGCTGCACAAAAAGAAAACACTAGCTTGCTCAATAAAAATTTCAAATGTACTTCCAACAAAATGAATCAACCCCAAAATTACCATTAACATTAATGTAAGAATCTTCAGAGCTACTAAAGATCAGTCACATGTGGATGTTGGCCTGTTTCGATCTTTATGATTTATTGTTCTTCATTGAGGACAAAACCCAGAATAGTAAGACCAAAGCGAGAACATATATTCAAGTCTATAGATTGCAACAATCTACACTGCCGATGAGTTGTTTTATATATATTGTGACAATCAGGTTGCGATTAAATTAATTGTGGAGAAATAGCTCAAAAAGTATGCACATTTTGGTACAACATAATTATATCAAAAATGTAGTGGAGAAGGGGAAGTAACAGTGTCTTACTTGCCTTCAAATATAGTAGTCAATCTTGCGACAGAGGGATTAAGCCCTAATGTTTTCTCACTTCATATTAGTATGCTAGGACTAGAGGACATCAAAGTTATAAGACCAAAGCATATCCACCAGAGCATGAGAAAACTACATGAATGGTATATCCAAATAGTGTGAACAAGGATCAAGATGATAAACGCGGATACAATCATTAATATAAATAAATCCACACAATAGTGAGAGGTAAACCTAATGATATATGAGAGAAAGGACATAAAATAACAAATATGGTATAAAAGGTAATTCCACAAAAAGGTAAGGGACCTTAAGGTACATGTGTTTGTTACATGCTCTTATGGTCAAGTGGGGCATATTGGAAAATGGGGCCCACATGGGGCCCATTGAATTCCCATGAGGAAAATGTATACTCTCTTCAATCGGGGAGCTGATACATGAGCAGAATTAAAGCTGGGCTTCAAACCACTATAAATATGAGGATGAAATGAGAGCATCCAAAACAAGTAAAAGAAGAAGAAAATTACCTATTAATGGCGTGTTTAAAAAACTCCAGAGCATTGAAGGTCACCGACCTAATAGCACTCTGCTCTCCTCTTTTGTATTTCTTCACCATAAAGATTGAAGAGGATTATTCATTCGTGCTCATGGGTGCAAGGTATTACCCTATCCACCACAATGTGGGCCCAATTTTCCCATGGTCCATTAGAAAGATCCATGTTAGGATATGGAGGCCACTAAAAAATATTTTGATCAAATTAATCAACTCATGCATTTTATAGGCCACAAAAGTATATGGGTTAAAATAAATAAGTGCTGAAAATTCTAGGAGTTAAAAGAAAATAATTTGATTGATCAAATCAAAGTGATACTTAATTTGATCCATTCAAACAAATGGACCTATCACCATCATTTTGATACATGCTCCATCCCCAAGTGTGCCATAAGCGGGTGCATGGGTGAACATTTGTGTAAGATTCAAACACCAAAAGTAGGAAAATATGTGCCTAGTGCTGCACTCTTGGCCCTAGATTATGACTATGAAAGCAATGACACTGTCTAGCGTATAACTGTGCACGAGTGCCAAGAGGATGCAGGCTCAATTTCAGGTCAGAAGGTCCAGATACAGATAGATTTAAAGAAGGCAGTTAGGATAGAGTACCTTCATTGTGATACTGAGGACGGTATGTAGAGACCAAGGCCTCCCAGTCCATTCTCTTCACAGATCCTTCCCTCTCTGTTCGCTGCAAACTAACAGGATGGAAAGGACCAAATTCATAGCCTTTGGAGCTCTGTTGCTGCTGCTGCATTTGACTGCAATTTCTCTGGCCTGAAGGATCATCATGTTTTACTTGCACTTTGATGGACTTCTTATCAACCAATGAAACCAGCTTACTTCTCTTAATAGAACCCGTATTGGTTATGTCTGCTCCGAACTCCCTTTTCTTAGGTTGCTGTGAATTCAGTGACCTTGAGTAGTGTGCAGCATTGCAAACAGGTTTTCCTCTATATCCTAACCATGTAAATGCTGGCTTCCTGGTCTCTATTTCTACGGTCTTCAAAGAATTCAAAACAGAAAAGATCTTGTTAAAACATCACCAAAAGAAAAGAAAACAATCCTTTCCCTTTAAATATAGTACTACAATGTGGGTTGTACTCAGTTGTGGACTTTACCTTCTCTATGAGGTTTACTGCAGTTAAAACATTTGCAATGTCATAAAGCCGCCTAGTTTTTGCTGCAGAATTATATTTCAAAATTTAGCTCGTCATATGGTTGCAGATTCCAAGCAAATTAAATGTTAGAGAATTGGAAGGCTTTTTCACTTCTCATCAATGCAGACTCATGAGTCCCACTGAGCAACAGCTTTGCAGCAGCATCAAGTGAAATGGTATTTACCTGAGAGGAAAAAGAAAAAAAAAAAAGTTAAAAATGAGAGTTACAAATAAAGAAGAGCATGAGATTTACATCACTTCTTGAAAACCAGCCCCATTTAGTATACATTTGTGGTGAGGAAGAGCTTGACGAAGTTCTGAGTTAGAAGGCACAGCGATTTCTCTCTTCGATTATCTGCAGGCAAAATAAATACTGAAATGAATGAATAAATAAATGAGTGAAATATACACAATTCATAACAATACCAGGGCCACACAAACAGAAAAATGCTATTATTTTCTGACTATTCCTTGACTTTTATGTGTTCCGATCCTAGTTCAGTTAATTCAAAATCAATGACAACCTTTATCTGCAATCAGAATAGAGCTTCTCTCCTTCAGTAGTAGCATTTTCAGCACTAGTTTGATATGTTTGGCAAGCAGTAAACATGTTTCATATGTAACTAATGTGGTTCTGCCCTTCTTCTATGTAATTTCTGATCTAGGTGTCTAAATTGTAAACAACCATAGTTTCAGCTGAAATACCCTTTTTCAAACATAAGAAAATGAAACGGCCATAAAAAAAAATCACCTGTTCTGGTCCTGGATGAAAGATCAGTAGTTGGGTTTGGCTTTAAGTGCATTTTTTCATCGCTGCTCAGATCTAACGGTTCATCGTTTTCTTCTTCATCCAGTATCTGAATAGAAGACCATATGATATTAATCTCATGTACATGATAGCTTTCATTCTCACACACACAACGATGTCCCCTTTGAACTCTTCTGCCATGAAGAACTTGCAGACATTAGGGATGGTTTTTAAGTGTGTAACAAAAATTCAGCCTGAATGGATTTACTCTAACCTCTAAGGATTATTTCTGAAGTCAGCAAAGATTTAATGGTGCATAAGCCAAAATTGAATTAAAATGGACAGGAATCCAAATCAAACAGAAAGAAGGGTTGTAAACATGGGGCCCACAAGATGATTCCTGGAATATTAACTGCAGTATGGTTCTTAAGGCATCATTTGTGTGTGTATGCTAGAACTGAAGAAATTGCAAAAGAGATACTTGAAATCAACCTTTATGCAGTCTTGTGAACTTCCAATGGCATTCCTGGACGTTTCTGCTAATCCCTCATTCTATAGACATCAGATTGAATTTTAGCGAAGAATTTAGCAAAGAGAAAAAAAACGTTCTCACTTGAAACAATGGCAAAGTTTAAGACTGATTTTTCTAAGAAAAAGATACATACCCTAAGTTCTTCTAAAGCCTCAGGGATTGCAGCGAAACCTTTCCAGGAATATTGATTCTTTGCCTCCCTAGAAATAATCTAAATCAAACAAATAAACCTTAGATAACGAGATAGAGGGAATTGTCAATACCCACTCTGCAGAAAAAAAAAGGAGGAGGGAAAAGAAATTACCCCGATGCATTCCAAAACATTGACAATATCATAGATCCGTCGCCGTTCCACTCCTGAACCACCAGAAGAAAGTGAAAGACTATGAAAATCAGAGAGAAGTGGACTAAGAAACAAGAAATAGAAAAGATTGGAGAACGAAGTGAAGACCTAATAGACTGGAAGCTTCGTCTAATCCAACCGATTCGACCCCCTCACGATCATAGAGTTTGATGAAACTGCCAAAACCATATATTTAAGAGATTAAAATACAAAAGGCATAGAAATTAGAAAACAAAAAGAAAAAGGGAAAAGATTAGCTTACTTAGAGGAGAGAAGTCCAAGAGATTTCTCCTTCCTGTTGTAGGAATCATGCTTAGTTGCAGAGGTGAAAGGCATGTCCTTGAAAAGATGGGATCTGATGGTGAATCCTTTCTCTCCTTGTTTCACCTCTTTCAGGGATTTTGAAATATGAACAAGAGATAAGAGAGAGAACTGGAGAAAATGGGGATCGGGGAGCGTTTAAAAGAGGAGGGAAAGGCGACCATTATGGCGGGTTTGGAATTTCAAAATTCGGGTTCGGATCCGGACCTCACAGCCTCAGAAGAGTCAGAATTCGGATCACCATCAAACAGGCCTTTTTGAGGAAATCCCAGTAGTTTTGCCCGTTAATCAGTTTTTATCAGTTATCTTATTATCTTTGTGGGGCCCACTAATGATCCAGGGCAAAGAAAGAGCCGTAGATTAGCAAATGATCGAAAATCAGATCGAGAAGGTATTGATTGACATCAGGCCTTTGTTGATAAAATCTCACCCATTGATTTCTCCTTTTTTTTAGAACGACAGCATATTGTTATCGGCTAAGATCTGATGGGTACAAATTCTAGTTGTGCGGATTTTTCAATTTGACTAAATTAGAGGTATTTTTTAAGATGTTAATCTTCTTATTTCATTTAAAAAAAAAACATTAGTGATCTATATAAAGTTACTGTTCAATAATATTTTTCTAATTATATTGCAATCTATGATTCAATATTAAAATATTAAGAGGTGAAAATAATTAAAGAATGTCGTATACAGACAAATCAAAACTTATAAAAAAAGTTCATCTTCTCATCACATTAGTATCTGATTTAGAGCTTATCGAAAAAATTAAAACTTTAATTTAATATAAAAATAAAAGAATAGTACAAAACCCTACTGAGTAAAATAGTAAAATACTCTGTGCAAGTGTGCACAAAACTCTTGTCACACTATTATTCAGCTACAACACAAGATTTAATATTAGAAGGTCACAACGACCTCTTTTTTCCTGCAAAAGTCCAAGTTCAAGACAAGAATTGTATAATTTATTGTTGTAAGAAAGTAAAAAAAAATACTCAGAAAACCATTATAAAATTATTTGCACTACACAAGTTTAGCAAAAAACTGATAGAAACCCAAGTCGAAAAATAATGAAAAATAGAAGAAAATAAGAGAAAGAAGAGAAAATGAGATAGGGATTCTGTCTCGAAGGAAAATAAATCTTTGGAGGAGAAACCAGTCTATTTGCCAAAAAGGATATTTTTTTAGGAAACTCTTCTCTTCCATTTTATTAATTTAAGATCGCAACTCAAATAAAATAATAATATTTGAAATATAAATATGAGAATAAGTATCAAAAATATCCCTAAAAATACAATATTAACCAGATCCGATCGTAAACGAAGCTCATGCAGACAAAGTAGACACCCAAAACCATCTGATGGTGAATATAAACAGGCAAGAAAACACAGAAAAATCAACTCAACTAAAACACTTTAATCTCTGAAACCAACCTCAGGAAAACATGGCAAACACCCAAAACCTAAAAAGGAAATTATCATATTTTTAAACAAGACATGGTTTGTATTTCGGGCTGATAATTATCGGTTTTTGAAGGGACGATATATATATCGTCGATATTTCGAGTGAGATATCTCGTCAAATATCATCAAATATCGATTGATATTTCAAATATTACTAAACATCGCTCAAAAAATTATCAAATATCACCCACATGATTTTTTAATTTTTTAGAATTAAAAAAAATAAAAATACATAATTCATGAGCAGAGAGAAATATATCATCAGCCAATATTTTAACTCTTGGTCGAGTTTCAATAAATATAAATAGTGGGCATGTGCAAAATTAGTCTGTATATTTTTAAATTCTTTAAAAATGAATTTGTACAGTACATTCTAAAATACTCACTCTTCTGTTGACGTGTTTAATATATCAGATACAATAAAGATAATTTAAATAATTTTTTAACCTCGATTGACAAAGGAAGGTACTCGAGTCTTGACAAGTCTCCCCTTCTATTTCTATCCTCTCGTCGGAACCCTCTCTCCAGTCTCAACCCCCTAATCCTCCGCAGCAGCTCGCCGTGCCGGTGCAACTGATCGCCAGGTAGTCTTTCTCTTCTCTTTCTTCTGTCTCCTCTCTCTCTCGCTTCTTCTCTCGCCTCTATTTCTCTTCTCTCTTCTCTTCTCTCTCTCTTTTAATGTTGATGATACTATTTTTTTTTTTTCAAATCTAAATTTTATTGTTCTCTTTTAGATCTAACCAAAGGTGTATCCTGCACCTCGACTTCTGAGCATTGCAATTCATCATCAGATCGCCGGCAATCGTCAAATCGAGAAAGGTGCACAATCTCTCTATTTTTTTTTTTTTAATTTGATTTTTGTGTTTTAGACCCAAGAGCCCTTTGAAAACCCTCCTAGATTTTTCTCATATCTGAATTTTTAATTTTAATTTCCAGATTGAAAAATCAGGTAGTAGAAAACAAGAAATACTGGATTTTCACAAACACTCTCACTTCAGAGTTACAATTTTCGGCCGAAATCATAGATATCGGATGAAAATTTTCAGTCTAGTCTCTGACCAAAATCCGAAATTTTCGGAAATTTCGGCCGAGATTTCCAAAATTTTAGTTGATGTTTTTTTCTTGTGGATATTCGATGTTTGTTCTTTGCCAAGTTCACCCTCTGATTTGAATTTGCTAAATTCTCTTCTACTGCTACAGCTCTTCGCAGTTGTTTGAATTTTGAGGGAAAGCTTTTCTTTCAAAAGTGTTCGCTTTCTCCACTGTCAAAATCGTAAAAACAATTTGAATAGTTTCATATATGACCTTTCACAATAATTTCCTCTACCCAGTTCCAACTTCATAAAAAACAGTAATTGCTTAAAGCTGTTCTCTTTCTCAATTATACACTATATGAACAGAAGTATTTATTGATGGCTAATTTATCACCGACAAACCTCATCAATGAATTAACCCCAACACAGAACCAAGCAAAAGATTGAACAAATTATGGACGTAATAGGAAGTAACTCGTAATCCATCTATCCTTTTAGGGAGACAAAGTAGAGGAAGGTCTGTCATAGTCTGATTTCATTCATAACATATTATCAGACAGCTAGAGTTGCTTCTGATTCATTAAAAATATGGAAATCAGAATTTGCCAGTTGATAAAAAAACAAAGTTATTAGTTATTGATAATTACTTCTTTCTAGACATGACTGGTAGCAATAGGTAATACTAACAAGGAGTTCAAAGACGTGAAGGTTGGGGATTTGTTTCAGTCTTGGGAGGGTTGTGTGATGTCTTATCATAGTAATAGGATAGCCCGGGCTATTTGGTCATCTCCGCCTGGTGGGGTGCTTAAATTTAATGTTGATGGAGCTTCTAAAGGCAATCCGGGGCCAGCTGGGATTGGGGGAGTGCTTAGGGACCATTTGGGTGTCATTAGTATTGTTTTTTCGGAATCAGTGGGTTTTAAGGAATCTAACGAGGCGGAACTTCTTAGTATCCGGAGAGCTTTAACTTTAGGGTCTGATTTAAGGGGGGTTAGATTAATCATTGAGAGTGATTCCTCCAATGCTATCAAATGGGCCAGTCGGGAGAAGCGTCCTCCTTGGAGGCTTGTCACTTTGGTAAGGGAGATTAAGGTGTTGAAATCGGACTTGGAGGTGTCTTTTTCACTGGTTAGGCGCTCTGCGAATGGGGTGACGGATTTCTTTGCAAAAATGGCGTGGATAGAGTTATTTAAGGCACTTTTGATTTATCAAGAGGATAGTCCTTGTCAAATTTAAATTTTGTAGCATTCTCTTGGGGTTCATTGGTTTAGGGTGGTGCTCACTTAGTGGTGTAATTCTCTTAGACATTCTTTTATGGGTTGTTTTGTATCTTTTCTTTTTCTTTTGTTTCTTTTCCTTCTATTCATAAAATTTTTATTCACCGCTCAAAAAAAAAAAGGGTAATACATAAGAAGATTTTTTTTTTTTAATGATTAAAATGGTAAAATGTGAAATATTAAAGTGGGTTTTAGATTTATTACCTTCAAGGGGAAATACCATTTAAATTTGTTACCCTTTTTGTGAATTCCCCCGAAAGCTTCTCTTCTTGTTATTAGCTCTTGATCCTTTTTTTTCATCAATCAAACACAGACAATTGGATTGTTCGAGTGCGTTTTAATTTTCCATTATTAGTACCAATTACAGCAGTTCATATTTTGAACATATGCAGGTTTTTGGTCGGTAATACACAAAAAAAAAACCCCAACTAACATGGGGTTGATCCCCAAAAAAAATGGTATTCACATTTGTGTAAAAACTTCTGTTAATGCAATATTAAGAAACAAAATTTCTGAAAAATCATGTTTATGACATTAAATTTTGTCTTTAATGGCCTCCATCTTCTTCAAAGTATATTCTTCTTGTAACCCTTTCGTTTTTTCCTACCTATGAGCGATGAATGGAACCTGCTATAATTATTTGCTTCAATTGGGCAATAATACTCTGATGTTTATATCATGTGCAGTGGTACCCATGGCAAGAGTTGTAGGAAAGTTCTTCCTTGCATCTACATTTATGTGGATACTTCCAATTGCAATTTTATATGGGTTTAATAATCAAATGTTTCCAGGTAAGTTTACTGGCTCTACTAAGTTGGAGAAGAAATTCTCTTTCTTGGGTTGAAGGTTATGCTTTCTTTCATTCATATAAAAAGCTTCAACTTAAGCTAAGTAAATGCTCTTAAGAAACATTAAGTTCTCCATTATGTATCAATGTTGTAATTTGTATCTTCATTAAATCTGATAGCCCAGTGCATTTGTCTGTACGTCCTGCTTTTGAGACCGAATAAGTTATGTTTTACCCCCTCAAATGCGAATGCTATTCCTTGTTGATTGATTCAAAGAACCAAAATCCTGTAGTCATGAAAAGTATCATAGATTTTGCTTATTGGTATGTCGGTGAACATGTAGCACACGTCTTGAATGATTTTCATCTAAATGTGATTCACAAAGCACCCAGAGCTTTAAATTTTCTGGTTTGACTTCATACACAATGCCCCGTAATTAATTTTCTTCTCTCTCTGGTTCAGGCTTTTGACATTATATTTTTTATGATTTTCTCTCATATTTGACCACCATTAACTGCTGGTTAGCTGCTGCTGCTGCTGATGAACTGTGGGTTGACTATGCTTTTACATGGTTAAGATCCATAATGCCCTGTTTGATGAATGGTAGCGGCTTCTAGTATCCATCATTTACCCATACGTGGATGTGGTTCATCTATGTCTCTTGTTTGATGATGATTGTCAATGAATTTATTAGGATGAAGCATTTATAATGTAAGCAACATAGCCTTTCTAATTGACAATACATGTAGAAGAGTTGGTGAGTGCTCATTATTCCAACAACAAAGGTTGCAGGTATGAGTCAGGTTACCATTTTTTTCAAAAAAGAAAAAAGAAAAGAAAACAGACAGGCTTCCATTTCAGTAGTGTCACATCATGGTGGATTAATTGTTCGATCATCTTTTGCACCATTTCAATAGGTGTCACATTAAATAGCTGACACTGCAGGTTGACTGTTGGGATTTGAAGTATAATTTATTGTTTTAATAGAAATTCTCTAATAATAAAAAAAAAAAGAATACAAGAACAAAGCCTGCACACTGAGTTAGGATAAGAAAGCGAAAAAAAATATTCTGATTCAGAAAACATCATTTTTGTTGAACACAACATCACCTGTGGATATCATTTTACCACCATAATCACTATTGCTACTGTGATTTTAACATGAAGCAGTCTTGAAGAAGGAGATGGTGGTTCAAATGTAACTTTGAAGTTCATATGAATGTTGACTGATGGCAAAGATTATTTTTGTCCTTTTTCTTGTCCTAGTGGGATCTTTATCATGTTCAAAGCATCCATGAAGATTGTCAATCTCCATGGAGTAAAAAACAGTTCATTAGCATGAAGTAGGTCATCTACCTGCGAAATTCTTCTCATATGCCTACTCTCTTTATGTTGTCTTTTGATGTGCCTCATTTTTAAAATTTTGGTATTGTTCCCTCTGTATTTTCTTAGGGAAAAGATTATCACTACCATGTCATTACGGGAAAAGATAATATGCTTTGCAGCATTTATAACCCTGTGGTTAATGGCATTATAGGGAGACTGTATCTTTTTCTTGAGCAAGGATGTTTTTTTTTGGGAACAGGTTCAGATAACTTGTCGTCTTATTCACGAACTCTATTGAGTGGATGTCTTGCTGTTTCATCGGTGAATGTGGTTATTGTTTTCTACATCATTATGGCAATGAAGGAGCCCTCATATGGTGAGCACCAACCAGATCCAACCTTCTTAGCTAAAGCCAAATCCAGCATTAGCCAAAATTCTTCAGAGAAAGTGGAAGACTCTGCTGAAGCCCACAACAAAGTAGAGTAGAAACTAACAGGTTCCTTATAATTTTACTGTGCTTATGTCTGATTTGAGTCATTGAAGGTTCAACTTCATAATGGTCTTTAGGTTTCATTCTTGACTTCTCTTCTTTAGAAATGAAACTGTTTTGTTTCGTATCTTTACGAATGACATTTTGTGTGTTTGGAAAAAATGTGTTGATTTAGCCTAGGCGTTTCCTTTTGTTGGTTGTCGTGGATGTACTCGGATTGTGAGCAGATTGTATCGCTGTTTTTTGTTGTTGTTGTTGTATTTGCATATCTGGTGCCTCTTTTTATTCTAATATATTAATTTTTTCAGAAAAAGAAATGAAACTGTTACATGTATCTGATAGAGAACTATACAAATGACCCATTTTATAGACCAAAAGTCTCCATGGCAATTAGAAGTCTTTTAAATTCTTCTAATTTCATCTGAAAAAAAAAAAAATTCTCAATTGTTAGAGCAGACTAATGAGCAAAAGATGAAGGAAACGTTTAGTAATTGCTTTGACTTTTGTGAAGGCATTGGGAAACATCAATTTAGCTAAGTTTTGCTAGACTTTGTGTACATGGGGAATAACAGAAAAGAAGCCATGGATTGTCAAGACATCATATTCTTAGGATGCAATCACCATCATCACTAAGGAATATTTTTTCTTTTAACATAATCATCACCAAGATTTTATTTTTTTTATAGTTGGGATAACAATTCTAATGAAGATTTCATCTCTCCACATGACGATTGGATGTTTAGTTTTTTGCATCATGTGCAAATATCCAACCTATGATGATATGTTGATTCCTTTTTCTTCTTTATGTTATTTCATCAAATATATCATTGCATCTTCTCCTCAAGCTTTGCTCACAGGATTATGAAACAGAAGATCATATTATCATTTCTCTTTAGTGACCAACACATGATTGGTTATTTGAGATTAAGACCTTTGAGAGGATTAGGGATTTTAAATTTTTAACTAAATGGATGGAGAGACATGAAAAACCATTGGGCCATCGTTACAATGGAGTGTGATTTTTTTTTTGGGGGGGGATTTGATCTCAAGATTTCTCGCAAACAAAGGTGGATTTTGACTACGAAATCAACTCCTCATAATTCTCCTCGGAATTGTTTGAAGGAATTGTTCTGCACTAGTACTTTCTTTAAAACAAAGGATAGCAAAATTCTCATATATTACAAATCTTAAATATTAAGAGACTTGTGTCATCGTGATGGATGGTTTAAAATGTCAGTATCATCTCTTCTCAGCAAAATTTGCTGGTACCCATTGATAGATATACCAGCCAATATACAAAGTCGAAAATAAGATAAAATTCAAGACACAACTGAAAAATTAGAAAATTATTATATATTTAAACCATGGATATAGACATTAAAACTCTTAACATATATAATATCAACTCATTTTTAAAATTATTTTGTGAAAGCAAGTCGGAGTTGTGTCATATTCATCAGTCCCAACTCACATGTAGAATGACTGGGACAAATGAGACAATTTAGGTCATGAGGATTGGGGCCACATTTATGCAAATAATGTCAATGGATTTGGCAGTCTTCGATTGTTTGATCTGTGAAGTTTTTACACGTTGAATGTGGACAAATCATCATCTTTGGATCTAAAGCAAATTTCTTGATGCTATTGGTTTAGGTCTTTTTAATTTTATTTAGGTTGAATTTAGATCAGTTTTTTTATTATATGCGCCATTAGAATATTTTATAATTCTCCTTCAACGGCGGAGCTCATCGATGAACTATATAGAGATGACAACTATACTACTAATTCATAAACAAATTATTGGAGGAGAGTTTAAAATCATAAAACATGAGCTCATATGAATCAAAATTTTTCCATATATTAAGAAAAATATTTTTAAAGAAGAAAATCTTCATCGAAACTCGTTTAAGAGTTCGAACTGCGAGTGTAATACCCTGTCTCAGATTAAGCGTGTTTTAGCTTAATAATTCTTGTTTAACCGGTTAATCTCGGAGATTACGGTTAGGGCTTCGGGGAAAGTCCAGTTGTGGCCCAATCCGAGCTCGTGAGCTCAGTGATCCAGCTCGTTCGGCTGGAGGGCCATTTTGGTAATTTACCGCTTGTTGTGTTTATTTTATAAATTTTGTTGATATGTGATTATTATTGGTTGATAATGTTCTCTTTAATAAAGGATTTGCATTTCTGATTTTTAAAATGAATTTATTTTCATAAAATGTTATTTAAAATCCGCCCGTCAAAACCCCGAAAGGGAGTATTAATTATTTTAAAGGATTTTGGAAATAAAATAAAGTTTGAAACTAGTATTTTGTGTTAGACCATTTTAAGTATGTTCTAGTTATTCCATTTCACTCCAAAATAAGATTTCTAAAATGTTTTATTTAACATTTGTTTATTTAAGTAAATATAGGTAATTGATGGTTTTTATTTAAATCGATGGTTTTAGTAAGAGATAATTCCAAAATTTTTATGGTGACCAAGGTTTTCAAAACCCAACCTATCTGTAAGGTTGGATCAAGTTTTGAGTTTTTAAATTAATACTTTCAGTTTAAAATCGGCTTTTTCTTAAACCAGGGACTTATCTGCAATTTGGAAACTATTAAGGGGTTGATCTGCAACCAAGCAGAAAACCTGATGATTTACTGTTGCAAGCGTAAGCAGACGCTGCATGCGGCTGCGGTTGCATGCAGTGGCCAACCGACCCCAAATTCCGGCCAGAAATCTATAAATAGATCCCCTCCTGCTACCGGAATAACTCCCAAATCCATCTTCTCTTCTCTCTTCTCTATCTTGCTCTCAGCTTGAAACCAGAAACTTAGCCTCTGTTCTTCAGTTTTTCAGTAACCGTAGCTTAGAAGGAAGGATTTCAAAATCCGGATTTTCAAACCAGGAACCCAAGTAAAGGTATCCATTACGTTCCCCTTTCAATTCCAGTCAACTTTGAATCAAACAAAATCGGTTTTGGCCCTGTTTTCAGTGAGAAAAACCATTTCAAAATCTAAGGAAAACCATGGGTTACCTTGTACCCATGAGGATTTGCTGTTTAAATCGGATGGCCTAGAGAGCTTCTGAGCTCCAAACCTCTTCCTATGGAAAGAGGACTCCCAGAGGAGTCCATCAGACCGACTATCTGTGGAAAACGAATCCGGAAAACCCTCTGTTTCTCGATCCTTAATTCACTGTGCTTCTGCCGTCACTATCTGCTGGATGAAGACGGCTCTCGGAAGGTCCGAGAGCCGATCTTCGGACGGTCTGAACCTTCGGACGGTTCAAGAGCCGATCTTCGGACGGTCTGAACCTTCGGACGGTCCGAGAGCTGACCATCGGTCGTTACGAGCTTCACCTGAAGCCCAGCTTCACCCGAGGCAAGCCAGACCCCTTCGGACGAACCGAGCCGAGCCGAGCTCGGAAGGACCGAACCCACTCAGACGTTCCGAACCTAGAGAGATCGAATGTTCCAAGGAATACAGACCCACCGAGACTTATTTTTGGATTTTAATCGGTTCGGATGGACTTCGGACAATTCAAAGTCAGACCCATGCTCCGAGGTCAGTGACTAGACTAGGTGTGGTTCGGATGATCCGAAGCCCCTGTACCCGGTTCCGAGGCATGTTCCGAGGGACCCAGCTTTTGAGTGTTTAAATATTGTTTGATTGTTGTTTTTATCTTGTTTGATTATTGTTAATGCTTGTGATGTGATATTAATACTCCCCTGTTAATTAAAATTGTACTAACCCCTTTTCTCTTATTACTTATAATGTAAATACTATTGTATTCACTTCCAGGCTGACCCTATTGGTCGGGCACTGAGTGATTCACTTTCAGGCCGACGCTATATAATCGGGCACTGGGTGACCTTGAGGCCTAACTCAAAATGTCAGATCTGGTCCTATCCAGAAGACAACCGAGAAGTGACTCGAGGATCTAGACTTAACTCAATAAGTCAATCTAGTCAATGCCCAGAAGACAATATGAGTTTTGGACTGAGCCCCTTTTTTATTATTATATTGTGGATTATGATAATTTAAAAAGGATAGAAACCTAGTAGGAGACTCAATTACTTATACCTTGGATATTTTTGGGAAAACGTAAGATTTCAAAATACTACTTATGTATATGTATTTGTTATGTATATTGATTGTGCACTTGTGTGTTGTTTGAACAGAGACCGCGTAACCACACAATCACGGTGAGGGAACTTAACTCTGCAGAATATGTAAACAGGTTTTATTATGAGATGAGTCTTGGGCAATGGGTGGTTTTAGATTTGATGAACCCACTCATGTGTCTAGACATGTTGCACTATGGTAAGAGTGCTAATGATGATTGTGAATGATATGATGTTGATCATATGAGTTTATAAGACTGCTTCCACGTACCTGGGCTATTGATCCAATATCGGCCATATGGGAGATGGTTTACGTCTACTGGACCACGTGTGTCAACAGTTGCTGACTTCAGGGTGTCATTATCGGTTGTGTTAGAGCCGGAGATGTACTTGTAAGGATGTATTTTGACCGTGTCGAGACTTAATACTGGTCTCAGCGTAGTCGGCAAGCGTTACGTTGGATGATGGCAGTAATTGATGAGAATTGATGATGACGCTTTACATGAGATTATGCTTATTGTTATCAAGCATGTGATATTATTGAACTGTTGCTAACCTGTTATATTTTTTTACTTAAACTACATTGTTATATTTTTTTCACTGGGCTAGTTAGCTCACACCACTCACTTTTTCAGGCGATGAACCCGAGGAGGAGGACCCTCTTTATCAAGCTTAGGGTGGATAAGCTGAGGCGATGCTTCGGGATCCCCCCTGAGGGAAATACCCTTATCTTTTCTTATTGGTTCTTGGAACCAATTGTTTTTGTTAAGTACCGGATGTGGTACTTGGTCTTTGTAAATATTATGTATTGAGATTACTACGTTGCTGTAGTCATTTTGTTGTGATCTTGAATAAAATCGATGGTTGGATTTTATATGATCATGTTGTGTTGAGGATGTTGTTTATGTCTAGTTTGTCGGGTAGACTTATGGTATGTGTTTGAGTCCAAATATTGGGATCATGTGTGACCTTTGGGCCTAACCATTGATTCGGCGCAGTGAGTATGCTTGTGTTAGTTTACCTTCAAAAAAAAAAAAATTTCAGTCGCGTTCCGGACCCACCCTTCGGGTCAGGGCGTGACAGTGAGTTTTCTCTTTTTTATGGTTTTTGCCCTTAATGAATTACTAACTTTTCTTTAAAAAAAAAACTTCAAAAATACATGTAGTTATGTGTATAGAAAAGCCCTAAACATGCAAAAAGGATCTTAATAATTTAATTTCAAATAAATAATTTTCAGATGGCAATTTGATCTGTTTAATATTCAGATTCAGATGCCTAAACAGATTTCACATTCACTTGCCTATTGGATCAAAGACAATTCTAAACTCAGACTTAATATAAAATTCACATTTGAAGCATAGGATTTGAACCCAACCCAGACTTTAAATGTAAAATCCAAATTCATAACTGCATCCAATTATGAATTTATTTCAATCAAATTGTTACCTAAAAGGTGTATATCCTAACACGGACGTTATTTTTTAGGAAGCACGAGTTTTAGTGAACTTTTTATTTTGCCCCTTGTACTGACCGGATCACTTAGAAATCGGTGCACCGATCTCTTGAGAGTCTAAATCGGTGCACCGACCGGATTATTTTTCACATAAATTGGTTCACTCATCGGTGCACCAGATAGTGCACCGATGAGTGAACCGATTCACTGAAAAAGTGAGTCAATTTCTACAAATAGAGACTAAGTGAGAAATTCAAAAAATCTGTGTATAATAAAAGACTACGCCCGTGTTAAGATAGACACCTAAAATTATTTTCATTTACACCCAAACTTCCAAACGCAACGGTCAAACGTGTTCAACAATGAAGAGAGGCCGACGGCAGCTTTCATCAAACAACTCACCCAACACGTCTGTAAAAAGACAACCTCTTCAACGCGTATCGGCCAAAGTTTGATTACATCTTCCCTCGTGCGAATCTTGACTTCCATACGTGAGATCCTGACCCTTCATTAGGAAAAAAAGATAGAAAAATGAACGGCTGAGATGAAACAATAAGCTGTCCACACTCAATCTACATCTGGGGCCCAATCGATCAGACCGTCCATGATTTAGGGCTGTTGATTGACTCATTATATAAATATATATCCCCTTCGAGAGAAGATGTCTGAAATATATGCCATATGTACAGGTGTAAATTTATTAGGTATTTAGGTTGCTAAGAATATCTAAGGAAGGCATCTATATAAATATTTTTTTATTATTAATTAAAGTAGATTCTACTTGTGATGAGTCTAATTCTAGGCTGCACCTGTTCATTATTCTATCTCCTAATTCGACATTAACCCAATTAAAATTTAAAAATTATCATTAAATTAAAATCGATGTAACTATTGATTTAAAATAAAAATTAAGAGAGTTATAAGGTTAAAAGTCTAGAAGTTCAGCCCACATATGTCTAGTTCAATCGGTAATCTTCCACTACCTCAGAAAGTGAAAAATGCCAACTTTGAACTTCCATAACTTCATCTATTGTGTCCCAATGGTAATAGATATCATCCGTAGGAGTTTTACGTTTGATTTTCTACAATTTTATACACGTAAATTTAAAAAAAATAATTAAAGTTTTGTATATTTATCATTTTGGTGAAATTTAGAATTTTAGATATTAAACATTTCTAATGAACGAAGAATATGTAAGATCTAACTTTGAGTATCTCTTACACGTGATCATCTTCTTCTTTGTATTGTCTCGAACAAATCATACTCTTAATAAATTCATAAATATTTTAAGATTATATATTTAATAAAATTATAGAGTATAAAAATAGGCATAAATAAGTGACTTAGGTTCCTCGACAACTTGCCCTAGATTGGATCTGAACAGCAGCGGAGCATAACATGCATATTTTAAGGAGGAAACAAACAAATGAGGAATAATACCACGTTTATGTCTATTGGATTATATACCTTCTAACCAAAAACTCCAATTTTCTTTATCTTTTCTTTACATGGATGGGTCCCAAGCCACCAACGACAAATATTAAACCCATAAACTTATTTATTGTTCTTTTGTCTTGATCAACAATTTTGTTTAATCAGATACAAATTTTATTTAATTATTTATTTTGTCTTTTGAATTTGTTCGTCGTTGTACCTTTTGATGTAAGTAATTTGAAGAGTTTGATGAATCAATTAAAAAGACAAAATGTGTAATACAGTAAAATCCGTGTCAGATTACACATGTGAAAAGATCGCTTCCCTTTCTCCTCTTACAAGTTATATATATATATATATATATATATATATATATATATATATATATATATATTAGATTATAAATATAAATTGAATTTATGAGATGAGGTGATATAAATTAATATAAAAGCATCAATTTCAAATTCAGTATTATATCTCAAAATTTTTGCTAAATAAATAGAAAATAATGGCTCCACTCCACAAATCAAAATGACACACTGCAATCATCCACTGTTATCTTTAAGAGGCAAGCAAATGATGGGTTTAGACGGCCGTTGCCATTGCAAATATTAGAAAATAGGGAGAAAGGGAAATCTCATGTGATTACATGCATTTGGCCGTTTGTCAAAGGAGGAATTGAAGTCAAACATTCATCTCTTCTCTCTTCTTCTTCCTTCTTCTTGTTCCTGTTCTTCTTCTTCTTCTTCCTGTTGAGTTTTCAACCATGTCTATATGCCGATGCCCACATCAATCTCCTGAGATGAGTGAAAGACGACGACGAAGAAGAAAATATCTTTGATTGAAGAATTTTTTCGGTTTTCTTTTCCCCCTTTTGGAAGATGATTCTTGTAGTAGAAAATAGAAGAAGAAGAGATGCAGAGATTTTGGGACTTTTTTGGGTCTCGATCATCTTGTGCTGGGCAGGAAGAGCAGAAGGTAAGTGTGCTCGCACCTGCAATTCTGTAGGCTCTTACTACATAGGACAGAATGAGACAATCATCTCCATAGCTGAGCTCTTCAGCATACCTAATTATAGAACAATCGGCAACTACAATCCGATGATCTCAAATCTTGACAGTGTTCAGGCGGATACTCGAGTTAATATACCATTCTCCTGCGATTGCTTACCGGGCGATATTTTGGGGCATAATTTTCCCCACATGATCAAAGTTGGTGATACTTATCTTCGGCTTTCACAGGAAACTTTCAAGAATCTTACCAACGAGGACTTTCTTCGGAGGTTTAACGTCTATCCTGACACGAATATTCCGGTCAATGTGACAATCAATGCCTCTGTGCCCTGCTTTTGTGGAGACAGCAGTATTTCCAAGGATTATGGGTTCTTCCTCACTTACCCACTTCGGGCCAGTGAGAACATATCAGCTGTTCTTACCCAATTGGGTGCCCCTTCTCTTAACTTGGTGCAGAGATACAATGATGGCACGAATCTCAGCAGCGGGCAAGGATTGATTTTTATTCCTGTCAAAGGTGATTTATTCTTCCTCTCTTCATCCTCATATCATTGCTCAGTAGAAAAATCCAGCACAATTTAAAAATCCCCAATTTTGTGAATTATGCTAATTTTAAATTCGGAAGCTGAGATTTCTATTGTCGGCTATCTCTGCTACTGTTACATCAAAGACAAGGCACGGGTGTGAAATTTCAGATAAAATTGTAATGTCAAACATGATGAAATACCTTCACCGTAACTTTCGGTCATGGGTTGTGATTGTCTTCAATTGATTCCTCAACTATAGCCCTTACTATAAACTGATTCAGTGTGCAATTTTCCCATTTGATCCTCTAGTTTTGTGCATGGTAGTTTTAGGCTTATATTTCTCACTGGATTCAATTTTGATAGTCTAATATGTTTTCTTGTGGGGTTTGCTGTTTTGGGTTGTATTCTTTTGATTCTCATCAATAAAAAGGTTGCCTTTTAGGAAAAAAATCTTTTCTGAGCATGTTCTTTTGGATATGTTATGCGTTTATTTGACTTATTGATATATGTTGCATTCGTATTATGTGTTGAATATAAAAACATGGAGTATCTTCTGAACATTCATTGCTTTTTCTTGATTTGTTGTCGCACTAAAGTATGGACATACTTTGTTTAATGCTAGATGGTGCATTTTGGTCATACCAAGACTGGCTACACAAGAAAAAGTCCGTTGAAGCTTTTTATGATTGTAGGCACAACTTCTTAAAGTAGCACTTTTAAGTACAGTATACAGGATACATTTTCTGAAAAAAATACTTTAGCATTTAAAACGATGAATAGCAGTTATAGAAAAACAATGTACAACTGTACAAGTGATAAGTAGCTTTGAGTTCCTTAGTACTCTCTCTCTCTCTCTCTCTCTTTCTCTCTCTCTTCCTATATGTATTCTGTAACTATTTATTTGTTTTTGTTTCTTATTTTGATTTTGTTCTAGTCTTTGTTGAGATGGCAAAGACGTTCATTACTGCTCAAAAAAGGGATGACAAATACATCTTTTATTCTATTAGAAGACTAATTATTCATCACCATAAATGAATATTATAGATGATTGTGTATCTTTGCATGCCTTTATGCATCATTCAATGTTATTATTTATGTTATTTTGGTCTAAATAAAACCCTTATGCTAACTTTTTGTAAAGATCATTTTAATATAATCTTAGTATAATATGACGTGATATGATATAAATAGAATTTTGTGTGCTATAACATAATGAAGGGCACTATCATATCTTGGTAGTTGAAATGTTATATTCTACTAAATTTTTTCCTTTCCCTTTTTTTTTGTTGTTTGTACCATTCTGTATCTTTCTTATCTTCCCCAATTTTTTGTTGATTTTAGTTCAATTGCATAATTTTACAGAAGTTGTCCAAGTCTGGTTGGCTCAATTGATTTAGTTTATGGGTTCAATCCTAGTAGAAAATAGCATCAGGCAATGTCATTTAGGATGGTTTGGAGTTTGGACGCATTTGCAGAAGATTGGAAAGCCCCAATATGAAGAATCAAAAGGGGTATGAGTAGAAGGTGCTAGGAGATGTAGACTGGTAAAGCTTGGTTTGATGTGATAAAAAAGGACATTATAGATTGCGTATGAAGATTGGTGCTTTTGATAGGTTTGAGTTGAAAAGTAGAATTCAACAGGCCACCCTATATATACATTGGATAATGACTTTCATGATGATGATGAAATTCTATTAGTTCTTTCTTGTCAATAATTTCTCATTAAATATTGAACATACCTTTTGATTGTTTACCAAGGTTGATACCTTTGGTTGTAATATTTTTGGTACATATAGTTTTATTCCATGAATTTGGAGCACCAACATTGAAATGGCACAATAAAAAATACCTTTCTGTACTAATGATTTCCTCTTATTCGTTGCAGATCCAAATGGAAGCTATCAGCCTCTTGGATCAAGGTAAACTTGTATAATTTTTTTTTCTTTATTTTCTTTAATAATTGTCAAAGGAGAATTAATATTATATGGAGTCTTTGCTAGTTGAGCAGGCACACACACGCGCGCACACACACACACACACACACACTCAAATACGCTTATATTATTTTAGGGTATCTCCATGTTTTCTAACATGGACATTCAATTATTTTCTTTTGCAGCAAAGGTAGATGGGTCTTCTTCGCTAGTTCCAGACCATTTTGTTCATCTTAATTTGCAACTTTGTGCACAATCGTGTGACAAGGACATTGGTTACTTCAAAATTCACTGAATTTCCAATTGAATATAAGCAGGAGTTTCAGCAGCTGTCATTGCTGGAGTGTCTATTGCAGCAGTTGCCGTTGCACTGCTTCTTGTACTTTATTTATATTTTGGAGTTTACAGAAGAAAGAAAGGGAGGAGAGTGTCACTACTTCCACCAACATTTGAAGATAATTCTCTCCAATCAGGACAAGGTAGTTTTGCTTTCCAGGTTGCTTGCATATGGCTGTCACTGAGCAGACCCTAGATGGATGGGATAAAGCATATGACAATAATGGTCAACAACTTATGCTTTGTTGGTCAATGGTTCTTCAAAAGCCTGCGCCATGGTACCAGGGAAATCGTGTACTGGATTTTAGAACTCATTATCATCATAGCCACTACTCATCGATCCATTGTCATCTTTTTGAGTTCTATCTCTCCACTCTACCTCATAAAAAGCCATTTCCTCCACTCCTAATTACTTTGAAACAGCGGGGTACTTGTATTGTGGATTCTGGGTATATAGAAATAAGAAACAATTATTATGTATGAGGACTTCTCCCATACACCATGGCGTACTACATTAGTCAACTTTTTCATGGCTTTAGCGGGACAGAGAGCCAATTAAAAGGCTCCTTTTGAAATTCAAACAGTAAAAGTACATAATGATGTATGTACTTTTGGATGAACACCAGAATGTCTCATTGCATATAGTGGATTCTGGGTATATAGAAACTAGAAACAACTATAATTTTGAAACTTGTGAGAGGTCAAAATTCACAAAAGATTGAAATTTTTCCAATTACTTGAGATAATTCTCTTTATCTACTTGAAGCTTCTGATCCTATGGTTTTTCTCCTTCCTGGTCATAGGTCCTACAAGTAACTTGGATAGAACATCCGAAGCATCTGCTCTTGTTGGTGGTGGTGCTTCTGCTGGGATTACAGGCATTACTGTGGATAAGTCTGTGGAATTCTCCTATGAAGAGCTATCCAAGGCTACAGATGACTTCAGCTTGGCTAATAAAATTGGCGAGGGTGGCTTTGGAGCTGTTTACTATGCTGAGCTAAGAGGAGAGGTTTGTTCATGTTACCGTGTTTGCTTCATGACACATTTACTGTTTGTTAAGTTGATTGGTATGTAGTTTTGTAGTTTGAGTGATTTTAATTATGTTGTCTGATGGTTGTGCAGGAGTAAGAACCACAACTCTATGTGTGTTTGGACAATTTATTTATCAACAAAAGATAAAAATAAAAATGCACCAAAGTGAGCAAAAGAGAAGGCATGAGGTGCTAGCTAAATAACAAAAGGAGTCTGCACACCTTTGAAATATGTATTCTGGCACCATCTTTATATAGCGAATCTGTGATGTCCATGGTTTTGAACCATGTCTTTAGAACCTGTAACCATGAGAGCTGAAACCATTACACAACAGCTAATATAAGGGCCAAAATAAAAATCCAAGAATGTTCGTTTTAAGGGTTTCTTAGGGTCTTTAGACATAGTGCCTCATCCCAAGATAAAGATAAAGATTCAGAAGCAATGTCAAACCTCCACATTCCTAGAATAACTTAACATGATTTTGGCCAGAAAAGTCAGAAGCAATCTCAAACCTCCATTTGCATGTGTCACCATAACCACGTTACAGAATTTCAGTGGTATGTGACCATTCTGGATGAACAGGGGCAACCGATTATAAATCCATCAACCATTACTTTTATAATACCTTGTGGTAGTAGATCCCAAAATAGAAATTGGTTTCTAACCATCCTTCTTGAGAATGTTTTCCTTCTAGTAGCTCATTATTTTACTCTTCAATTGCCTTCATCAACACCACACATTAGGCTATCAACTTTGAAGATATGAATTGTATACCACTGCTTCCATAGCATTTCCATTTTTCCATTGCAAATAATGATATGCTACCTATAGTATCCAGCTATTCATGTTAAGGAAACATCAAGTCCGACCTGAGATAAATGGGATTCTAACATATGATGATGATGCTGATGCAACCAATTAATCTGTTGGCGTCCAATTGTTTCTTCTGTTTGGTTCATTTCACAAATTTTATTGCATCCTTTAATGCTAACTTTTTGTGCATTAATATATCTTTTTAAATTACTTAGTTTTCTACATACAGCATGTCAGATAGGACAGGATCTATCTGTTAATGTTTCTATTCACATCCCCTTTCTTCCCTGCATTTTCTTAGATTCTAATTTTTCTTAGTTTTCCTCAACACTTTTGAGCAGAAAGCTGCAATCAAGAAAATGGATATGCAAGCAACTAGAGAGTTTCTCGCAGAATTGAAGGTTCTAACTCATGTTCATCACTTGAATCTGGTATGTATTGTTCCTTGACAGGCTACTTCTTTAGCATTGGTTCCTAAATAAGGGTTATGTTTTATTACCACAAATAATAGGGCTAACAGTCTTCACTGCATCCTGACCAATTTTAAAAAGTTTAATATTTTATATGAAAATGGTTGATCTTTTCACTGGATAAATAAAAGGGTTACAATATACGACAGATTTAATGTCAAACTTTACAAGGAGCTGGTAGGGGACTGCTAAAGACCTGGAGAAGTGCATGTTTGATTGTCTAGCAACAGTGGATATACTAAACAGGAAAGAGTGGAGAAATAAGTGTCACAAAGTTGATCCAAATTTTACTGAAATAGGTTTCTAATGATGATGATATTTCATCATACAAGACTTCCCATGAAAATGGATTGAATCTTGAAAGACAAACCATAGGACAAACTACCCAAATGGACATTATAGTGCAAACCAGTCAAAATCACCATTTCAGTTGTAATGGTTTCAACAGTTTTGGTTAACGATCCATTTCAGAAGAAAAAGTTTTTGATTACTGGGAGGACAGTTTAGTTTGGACTCTAGAGTCTGTAAGGTGGTTGTTCTAGATTTTGAAACAATGGCTATGACTTGAGCCTATTGCAAATGTAGAATTATTTTATCTTCCATTAATTAGATAATTGAAAGAAACTTCCAGCAGTTAAGCACATTCTAGTAATCTAAAGTATTACTTTCATGATCATAGTCTTTGTAACAGATATAGTGGGATGCATTTTAAATAGAAGCCATCGTTTTCTTTATCATCATCATTAAAACCATTTATCCCATTTCTACTTTGTATAATACTTTTTAACATGGAAGTGAGATTAATAAATAGATTGGATATACTGGTTAAAAGAATAGAGTTGTTAATTGAAACAAGCATCAAGGCATTTAGATGATGTCAAAGAGAAAGGATCATTGTCTAGGTTTAGAGAATTAACATTATATGGCAGAGAAGTATATTCTAGAGCAATAGCCATTTTGGAGGATATCTTAAATTTTATTTTTTTATACAAATTGCAACAGTACTCTTTTCAAGATGCCTTATAGCTGGAACAGTTATACAGTTGGTTAGTTTCTCATTTCATTTGAGGTTGTATAATAGCTCTGATCATTTACTTTTCTTGAATGATACATTATATTTTATTGTTCCAGGTGCGTTTGATTGGATTCTGCACTGAAGGTTCTCTTTTCCTAGTTTATGAATTTATTGAGAATGGCAACTTGAGCCAGCATTTGCGTGGTACAGGTGATTGTAGTAAACATGACTCTTACTCCAACAAGAAACTTAACGCTTGCTTCTTTGTTTGATGCATTCTGTGCAATGGCCATGATTAAGGTTCTTTGGTTGCAGGGCGGGAATCACTGCCATGGTCCACCAGAGTGCAGATTGCCCTTGATTCAGCGAGGGGTCTTGAATATATCCATGAGCATACTGTTCCAGTGTACATCCACCGTGATATCAAATCAGCAAACATTTTGATAGATAAGAACTTCCGAGCAAAGGTTGTGCCTGGCCCTTTCACCACATCAGCAGATTGCATGAGCCCAAGTTATTAACGTTATACAATATTTCTCTTACAGGTTGCAGATTTTGGATTAACGAAACTGACTGAAGTTGGAAGTACATCATTGCAAACACGTCTTGTTGGTACATTTGGATACATGCCCCCCGAGTAAGAAATATATGCCAGTTCTCTCTCTCTTTCAATCATGTGACAGGCAAGAGGTCCCATGCATGCATGAACTTGTCGTCTCACATAATATCTGATGCTTGCAGATATGCTCAATATGGAGATGTGTCTCCAAAGGTAGATGTCTATGCCTTTGGCGTGGTCCTTTATGAACTTATTTCAGCCAAGGAAGCTGTTGTCAAGACAGGTGGAACTACTGCTGAATCAAAGGGACTTGTTGCAATGGTGAATCTCTCTTGCTTCCAGCCGAATGCTAACCTCCATATTCGTCCTTAAATAACTCAATATGAATATCCTGATTTTCAGTTTGAGGGTGCTCTTAATGAATCTGATCCACGGGAAGAACTTCGCAAACTGGTGGATTCAAGACTTGGGGACAATTACCCAATCGACTCTGTTCATAAGGTGGGAAAATCACCTAATGGAAGATGCTACTATGTTAATGTTAGTTAATTCTCACTTGGACTTCTTATTCTTGATGCAGATGGCCCAACTTGCTAAGGCTTGCACACACGAAAATCCCCAACTGAGACCGAGCATGCGGTCCATTGTAGTTGCTTTAATGACACTCTCATCATCCACCGAGGATTGGGATGTCGGCGCTTTTTATGAAAACCAAGCTCTAGTCAATCTCATGTCTGGAAGGTAGTACATTCCCATTCCGTTGCCGCCGCTGCCACCACTACCACCACCACCACCACCACTGCTACTAGAGCCATGTGAAATAAAACTCGATTAACCTGTTTTTTTTTTGTGGTCTGGGTGGGTGGAGGGAGAGGGGAAGACACCTAAAATTTGTAAATGTATGTAAACTAGCAAAATATTTAGGTCGTACGAGGTTATATCCATGATGACTGGTTCTTTTTTGAGGTAACTGAAAACAGTGCAAAATTTTTCTGCTGTTGTTATTTTGTAATTGAGTATGACATCTATGGAAGATTGAAGATTACTTTAGTTGAATCAATTAAGTTCTGCTTTTAAAGGTGATAAAATTTAAAAATAAAAATATTTTAAAATATATAATATTTGAAATTTTGAATAACTAAAATATAATTTTACAAATCCAACTTTTAATTTTTAGTGGACACTTATATAAATTCATTTAAATAAACCCCTCATATAAAAATAAAATAAATTCTACACATGATATGTAATACCCTGCTTCAGATTAGGCGTGTTTTAGCTCGTTAAGTTTGTTTAACCGGTTAATCTCGAGGATTTTGGTTAGGGCTTCGAGGAAAGCCCAAGTTTGGCCCGATCTAAGCCTGAAAACTCAGTGATTTAGCTCGTCGAGCTGGAGGGGCATTTTGGTAATTTAATCACTTCTTGTGTATATTTTTATAAATATTATTGATATGTGTATATTATTGGTAAATAATGTTCTCCTAAATGAAGGATTTGTATTTCTAATTTTAAAATGAATTTATTTTCAGAAAATGATATTTAAATCTCGTCCGTCAAAACCCCGAAAGGGAGTATTAATTATTTTAAAGGGTTTTGAAAATGAAATAAATTTTGAAATTAGTATTTTATGGTAGACCATTTTAAGAATGGTCTAGTTATTTCATTTCACTTCAAAATAAGATTTACAAATTAGTTATTTTTACATTTGTTTAATTAAGTAATTATGGGTAAAATATGAATTTTATTTAAATAAATGATTTTTAATAAGAGTTAAATTCCAAAAATTTTATGGTGATTAAGATTTTTAAACCCAACCTATCTGTAAGGTTGGATTAAATTTTTGAGCTTTTAAAATTATTTTTTTAGTTAAAAATCCAGTTTTTATCAAAATGGGGCTCTTTTTGCAAAAATGAAAAATGTGGAGGGCTGATCTGCAAAATCCAAAAATTTACTGTATTTTTCGGTGATTTCGCCCGTCGTCGGGTCCCATCGCGCTTGCGCCGGATTTCTTGGCCGAAAAACCTATAAATTTCGGTTTTCCCCATTTGTTTTAACTCCCACAAACCTTCTTCTCTTCTCCCTTCTCTCCGTTGCAGAAACCTAAAACCCAGCCGACCGTTTTCTTTTTGTAACAGTAACTTAGAGGAAAAAAAATTTCAAAAAAAATTCAGATTTTAGCCTAGAAACTCAATCCAAGGTAACCACTGCATTCCCTTTTCAATTTCAATCGATTTTGAATCAAAATTTTTTTAATTTGGCTCTGTTTTCAGTGAGAAAAACGATTTCAAAAATTTAAGGAAAATTTTAGGGTTTCTCGTATCAGTGAGCTTCCGGTGTTAAGATCGGATGGCTCACTGTGTTTCAAAGCTCGAAACATCTCCCTATGGAAAGAGGACTCCCGGAGGAATCCATCGGATCGGTCAGATGTAAAAACTGAGTCCCGAAAATACCCCATTTCTCATTTTCGATTTTACTGTTCACCGGCCGTTCATTGTCTGTTGCAGACAGTGAACGGGGAAGGAGAAGAAGAAAAAAATAAAAAAAAATAGAAAAAACAAATATTATTATTTTATTTTAAAAAAATATATTTATTTATTTGAGATTATGGTTGCTCATATTTTCAAATGTTGGTTCCCATCGAAGAAAAAAAAAATGAATAAATAACTAAATAATTAAATATTATTATTTTATTCCCAAAAAAAAATATATTTTTATTTGAGATTATGGTTGCTCATATTTTCAAATGTTGGTTCCCATCGAAGAAAAAAAATGAATAAATAATTAAATAATTAAATATTATTATTTTATTCAAAAAAAAATTATATATATATATATATATATATATATATATATATATATATATATATATATTTATTTGAAATTATAGTTGCTTATGATTTCAAATGTTGGTTCCCATCGAAGAAAAAAAAAATGAATAAATAATTAAATAATTAAATATTATTATTTTATTCAAAAAAAAATATTATTTTGTTAGATTCTGTGATGTGATGTTTAGTACCCCTTTTTGTTAATTAAAACTGTACTAACCCCTTTCTCTTATTATTTATAGTGTAAATACTATTGTATCCGCTTTCAATCCGACATTAGTCGGGAACTGAGTGATTAACTTTCAGGCCGGCACTATAGTTGGGCACTGGGTGACCTCGAGGCCTACTCAAAATGTCAGCTCTGGTCCTATCCAGAAGACAACCGAGAAGTGACCCGAGGATCTAAACCTAACTCAACAAGTTAATCTGGTCAATGCCCAGAAGACAATACGAGTTTTGGACTGAGCCCCTTTCTATTATATTATTATCTTGTGGATGATTTAAAAAGGCTAGAAACCAAGTAGGAGACTCATTTCCATGAACCCTGGATATTTTGTGGGAAAACGTGTGATTTCCAAATACTACGTATATGTACGTATCTGATATGTATATTGATTGTGCACTTGTATGTTGTTTGACAGAGACCGCGAAACCACACGATCACGGTGAGGGAACTTAACTCTGCAGATTTTGTAAACAGGTGTTATATTGAGCAATGAGTGGTTTCGGTTTTGATGAACCCACTCATGTGCCTATACATGGTGCACTATGGTAAGAGTGCTGTGATGATTATGGTATTACGATGTTGATCGTATGTGTATGTAAGACTGCTTCCACATACCTCGGCTATTGAACCAATATCGGCCATATGAGAGATGGTTTATGTCTACTGGACCATGGGCGGACCATGCTATCGTCAGTTGCTGACTTGAGGGTGTCAGTATCGGCTACGTTTAAGAGCCGGAGATGTACTTACAAGGATGTATTTTGACCGTGTCGGGACTTAATACTGGTCTTAGTGTAGTCGGCAGGCGTTACGGTGGATAATGGCAGTGATTTAATGATGTTGACATATTATTTTGAGATTATGTTTATTGTTATCAAGCATGTGATATTGAACTGTTGCTAACCTGTTTTGTATTTACTTAATGTGCATTGTTAATTATCTTTCACTGGGCTAGTTAGCTCACATCATTCACCTTTCAGGCGATGAACCCGAGGAGGAGGACCCTCTCTTCCAGGCTTAGGGCGATTAAGCTAAAGCAGTGTTTTGGGATTTCCCGGGAGAGGAATGCCCTGTTCTTTCCCTGTTGGTTCTTGGAACCATTGTCCTTTTTTTGTACCGGATGTGGTACTTAATGTCCATTTGATGTAATAGGCTATGTTGCCTTTTTAGACAATACTTTTGAATGATGAATCAATGAGTGATTTTATTTTGCATTGTATTAATCAATGTTGGTTTTGATTTGAACATGTTATGTATTGATGTTATTGTATCTTGGTTTTTGGGAAGCATATGGTACATGTTTGAGTCCACTTGACGGGCTAATGTGTAACCGCCGGGCCTAACTGTTGATCCGGCCCAGTAAGAATGCTTGTGGTTCTGTTTATCTTCAAAAAAAAAAAAAATCAGTCGCGTTCCGGACCCACCGGTCGGATCGGGGCGTGACATGATATCACAGTTATGAGATATATAAGTTATTTAAAACAAATTTTTTCGAAGTTTGCAAGATACAAATTTGAAGTTCAAGTCCCAATTTCTTAAGGGAAATATCATAACTAAGAGAAAACAAAATGGTAATAATGTAGAAGGTGAAATCCAAGAGAGGGTTTGTTTGACGTTTCCTATATTTATTTACTTGGTTTGTGTGGGATTAGAAAACTTGCACATTTCTCCAGACTAGTCGAGTTAAAATTAATGTAGATGGTGAATTGATGGATGTATTTAAGTAAGAGATAAAACATAAATTCTAATATGACACAACCAGGGGTAAAGATATCGGTTTTAAGCACCGTATTATAACGGCCGATACGTATTTTATCAGCGGTACATACTATTTCTCGACCGATATATCGGCGATATATATCAGTCCGTTATCGGCTAATATGATTAATATCGGTCTTTTTTTTTAAAAAAAAAAAGTCAAAACAGTGGTGGGCCTGGCTTGATATCTCGGCCAATATAGGCCGATATTTACATTTTCAATCTTTTTATAAAAAAATCCAGCTTCCTTTTGGATTATTTATTTATTTTTTAATTCAGATAAAAAAATAAAAAAAATACCGACATTTGAAAATGAAAGCAAAAGAGGAGAGATAATTTTATTATGATTCAGTTTATACTTAAATATATATTATTTTTTAATAATATTATTAAAATAAATAGAAATTATCAACATTACTATTCTAAAACAATTTTTTCATTTACAATTTCTTTATCTATTTAATTCAAGTAAATAAAGTTCATAATTAATAAAATCTCTACTTCTACTTGAATTTATTATTTTCATTTATTTATATCTGAGGACTCCACATACTTTATGAGATTCTTATATTAATAAAAAAATCTTCAAAATGATCTAATTAGTATATTTTATATCATTTTTAAATATTATTTAATTGAACTCAAGTCACGAAAATCTGGTGATTTCAGTCCTCCCCAACATAAATGAAGGCCACTTTAATACACTTCTACACCTTATTGTTGGCTGGCAGCACGGAAATCATTCTACTATTCATTTCATTCACAGGCATCTCTCACGGAAGAGTTTTACTTTTGAAGTCACGGGTGAAAAATTCGGTGTCCATATTTTTCTCATCTTATTTTTTTTTTTAAAATATATTAAAATCGGCTGATATCTCGACTCTTGTTTAAAATCTTTTTCTTTTAACTTTCATTAATAGGTAGCGATTCTCCCACACGAAGTTTGTATAATTAGACACGGATTTTAATGTATTGTCAAATTTACCATTCACATGGACAGTAAAATCGACTCGCCGAAATTTTCATGAACAGTGAATCGGTTTGCAAAAGTTTTCATGAACAATCAATCGACTCGCTGAAATTTACATGAATAGTAAATCGACTCACCAGAATTTTACTGTTCATGCAAATAGTAAAATACACTAAAACCCATAGGAGTATCGCTACCCTTCATTAATTCTTCAATTTCAAACAATTTAAAGTGATTAAAGTAATAGTGAGAAAACTCTTGTTGAGAAGTAAGACCCTCGATTTTGATTTTTAATCCACTTCAAAAAATCACTCTTGTAGAATTATTCGAAATGTGTTAGCTGAGAAACTTGCAAATATAATGTAGATGAGTGGGATACTCAGATTCTCTTACTGATTATTTTTTTTTAAATTTAAATTATTTACTAAATTTATAAAATTGTTGGAAGGATGTGGCCCACAGGGGCAGGTGGAGTTGATAAAGTGGAGCCCAGAAATGGAGGAATTTGACGGCGATAATGAAAAATGGGAACCACGTGACGGCAGCGAAAAATTTGGTTCGGTCGAATCTGTGGGCATAAATCAGTGGATTTCTTCCCACCAATTTTCCAAATCTTAAAAACGAGCCCCATTCGTCCCCCATTCGTCCCCCCTTTTCCCTACTTCCCCACTCTCACTTCCTTCTTACTTCTTTTGCTGCAGAAGTGCTCCTCTTCTTCCTCCTCTAGATCTAGGGTTCCTCTCTCTCGTTTTCACCCTTTCTCCCCATCTCCCCTCTGTTGTAATCTTTGAATTTCTACGAAAGTAATACACAAAATCATCACTGCAGAAGAAAAGCCTCGATAAACTCACATGAGTTACGGATCTTCTTTTCAATCCAACAAATCGTCACTTCTCTTTCGATCCCTCTTCAGGTTCCATCTCTCTCTCTCTCTCTCTTCGTGTGTGTGGTGATGTTATAATCAGATTCATTTATTCCATCTAAGGGTGGGATTGGCTTACTGAATTCTATGATTCTACTTCACCGTGTCAAAAATCATATTTTCGATCCACCTTTTTGTATCATCTGAAGCCAAGTCTTTAAATTCCGTTTTATTGGCAGTTGGTACTGTCTACTTGTGATTCATCATCTTCACCTTTACTTGGGTATTTTCGGTCTGCTACATACGTGCAATGTTTTGCGTTGAGTGGAATTGTAGAAATCAGAATACACAAACACAAACACTGGAGATTGTTACTTCATGGCCATCTGATCTTTTAGAGATTTTTTGGTCAGTTATCTGATTTCATGTTTTTGACTGGTAGTTTGGGGATTTTACGATCATGGGTTTTCTCCGCAACGGGCATAACCTTAACGCTTAATGTTTAGACTGTACTGTAAATGTGCTGATGTTGTTAGTAGATATGATTGTTTGATGGAGAGCTTATAAAGAAATTCCTTAATATTTCAGTAAATTTGGAGTGGTTGCCTGAAATTTATTAGCAATTACTGTTATGGTATGACTTGGGCTGTGTCCTGAGTATTGCTTGGTTTGCAACATTGATTGAGTTCTTTCTCTGTATAGAATGTTTAATTGTTGCAATATTCTGAGGAAATTGATGCTGAATGTTATACTGTTGGATGTGCTCTGGAGTCATTTGAATGTGTTCTTCCCAACTTTTTTGCGTAGCAAATGTTTTTCAAGACATCTATCTGGCGCCTTGAGCGCCCAAATGATTCACCCATACGCTGTTAGAGTGATTTCTTGGTGCCCTTAAATGTTTGACAATGCATTTTGAGCACTTTCTCGTGTCCCCATTAATTTCAACACACTTCTCGAGTAACTTTCAGTTACTGAAAATCCAGGGAACATCTCTCATGTGAACTTTTGTTCTTTTTTTTTTCTCAAGAAAAAATGGTAGACAGGACACTTTTACACAAAGTTCTCACATGCACTTGCTGAGCTATCTCTAAATGCTTAGACAAATTCTGACACAATTGGGGCCTCTTTGGTTGAAAAATATCGCTAAACTTTTTTAGGCATAAAAATAGGCTAAATTTTGTACAGAGAAATATGGCTAACTTTTTCGTAGGCTTGACCATATGAATTGTCAACTTTTTTCCCCAGAAAAAAGAGCTTGACCATATTGTATGTTATGATAAGGTTGAGTTAGATTTACATATGGGGTCCACTTTCAAATAAAAGTAAACCTTTATGTCTCAACATCCCTCTATGATCATTTTGGCACTCTTTATCAACCATTCATGAGGACTTAATTCACAATTAGATGCATGATGTGTTTAGAAGACCATGTATTTCATCTCAATTTAAATGTAACTGGGCCTTGTGGATAGTTGATTTTGTGGTCTATAATCTATCCACAATAGTCAAAGGTGCTCTCAGCACACAGCCTAAGTTGCATTAGAGGGAGTTTGCAGGTTGCACTTTAATAAGGTAAATGCGCCTTAATGAAAAAGAGCGCGCCTTGCACCTTGATGCGCCTTTTAATTTTTTGTCTTATTGGTATTAAAATACAATTATAAATCAACATGGAATTCATTAAGGATATAGACAAATGTGCTAATTATATATTTATATTGATAATGACGATGATTATGAAAGATCATAGATGGGCATTATGTTTTTTGTTTGTTTGAGATAAACTCTTTTTATTGGAGTGGTGGTGGATGGATCTTAATATCTTATGATACAAATTAATGCTTTTCTTTTATTTATGCATTGGACCTTTTATTACTTGTTTACATGCATTAGGCTTTTGTTATTAACGTTTTGTATGATACACGTGCTTTTACATTTGATGCATTTAGTTTTTAGTATATATTGCATTGTTCAATTGACTAGGGACAAAGGTTGAACCCTTGCCAATCATGCCGGACTTTGATTTAAGCATCCCAGTGGCCTGCATAATATAGCAGGCATTAGGGGTGCAAATGATCTGAAGCTGGCTGGCCAGCTTCACTCAGCTTGATTTGGCTGAGCTCATGAGTCACTCACATTTGATGATCCTAATTTATAATTAAAATGGTCCAAGATTCAACAGTATTTGAAGGGCCATGTCCAAATTCAGTGGTGCATATTAGTTCGATGGTTGACCGTGACTTACGGGGGGCTGCGTGGATCCAAAGTTTTATCCAACACTCTCATACTTGGGGAGAGGTGGGGTCTTGGGGTTCTCCATCATAAAAAAATTTAGTTCGATGTGTCAAATTGGATCATTTGAGGTATAGCAGTTTAAGGGTTTTGATTTTTCAAAGGTGAGCCCCTATTGTTTGGTATAAGAGTGGGGGTAGTGTCCACCCTATATTTGGAGTTTATTGGATATAGGAGTTTTCTCTAAAGCTGTCTTGGCTAATTTTTGAGACCCTTGATACACATGTCTTCTTTGACCCAATTGAGCTGATGTTTGATAGGTTGCCATACCAAGTATAGATTTTTGCAATGAATCTGCCACTCTGATCCCATCTGGACCTACATAGGGTTTGAATGTTCCCTTGCAGATTCGACATGGGGGTGCACACAAGTTGTGAAGGTAGTGTGTGCATATGTATAATGATCATGTCTGTGCAACTCTCTACTATTTTCTCATCATCATCATCATCAAAGACATTTTTGCATCTGAGGTCAGCTTTTTTGAGTTCTGCGCTTTCAATCAACCTATTTTTGCAACTATGTAAATTTTTGTAGTTCAGTATATGCTCTTTATGTTTCAGCCACCAGCTGGTGGTGTCAAACAAACGAACAATAAAAAAGTCAACGTTCTGAAACACAATGTTGAATATCTGCTAAATTATATAGTTTCCTTAGTCTAATCACTATGTTATATGATCCAGCTTCTAATATGACTGTCCATAATTCTGATGGCTATAATTATATTCATAAGATCATCTTCACAAAGGTAAGCATATTTTGCATGTGCATTGTAAGACATACGTGATAAAATTAAGTGCTTACTGTCAAAGTGTTTGTGGAAAGGGTATGGATGTCTTTGTGTTTCTTCTGTTGAAGTTTCTGGACTTTAGCCTTCAAACTTCTGGCCTAAAGCCTTTGTTGTGTATTATTCTGAACTTTATGCTTGATTAGAATAGTGCATGCTTTATCCTCAGTTGTACACAATGTGAAAAGATGTGTTGCTGCAATCTGTCATCAACTGTTGGATTTAGTAATTTAAATGGCATGTTGGAAAGATGAGTTGCAACCACCGGTCAGCAACTGTTGGATTTAGTTTCTTAAGTGGCATGTTGGATAATCATGTCTTGTTCTTTTGATTCCTTGTATCTTCATACATCATGTTATTGAGAGCAGTCAATCTGAAGAATCATTTGGCAAATCTCCAATAACTAAATGCGGCACATGCTCTCTGCTTGGTTGGTAACTGTCTTCCTGAGAGTCATTGTTGGATACTGAAAGATGAGTGCTAGTTGTTGTAGTCAAAGCTATGCCTACATGGAAATTCTGGCTAAGCATAAAACCTCTTCAATGAAGTACTATATTTGGATTTTTAAGGAATAGATTGTGGCGCAAGGTGGTAGAATTTTTTTCCCTTTCATTCTCATTGTTATTTTTTTTTGGTGGAGATCAAAGGTGCTTGTGTTTGTTGACCCATTGATGTGAAGATGCTTTTGCTTGTTGCTGGTGCTTATTAGAGTCAAGCATCTGGTTTTGGTAGCTTCTCGTTAACTTTCAGGACATTTTATTGTCACACCTCTGCCAGTGTTTTGGAATCTTGAAAAAGTAATTCATGTTGAACCTCTAGACAGAGCCTGACAAAAAAAGTAATCCTTGTGGGTTCCTTTTTCCCTTTCCTCTTTTATTATAGATATTATAACATATAAAAATAAACACTGAGGACTACAGTGTAAGAGTTATATACTGCAAAGCAAAATGTGAACAAGCATTATCCCAATAAATAAAAAATATATTCTTTTAAAAAATAAATTAAAATTAAAATATTACATTGTCAACAAGTAAATCTCCCTTCTCATTTTTTGAGGAAAAAAAAAATATCCTGCCATTTTTTTTACTATTGTTTAAACATTATTAGACATGGGAAATCAATTGTTCAGCAGTCCACAGGTACTAGTAAAAAAGATAAAAGTGGTGGAAAATGAAAAAAGGGCCACTTTCATTGAACAGTTCCAAATCATGGTCTATAGCAGGTCTATTTCTTTGAGTTAAGACCTATCTTTTCCTTTCCCTGTATTGACTTTGGAGCCAGACAATTGGCCTGTAACAATTCCATAAGTGTAAGGATATGACATGATGTGGCAGATTGTTGGTTACATTTACACAATGGAACCTGTATGCTTGGTGACATTGTCATTGTTGGATTGGTCATACTGTGGAGTTCCGTTAGTAAGAGTAAAGATCATAGATGCTGACAGATATCTAGAGTTCATTCATGAGATTTCTCTACAAATCCTGCAAAAGTCGGCTGTATTGTGGTTGTGCTGAACTGCTTTATTTTTATTTATTTATTTATGACTGGTAATGCTGGATTGTATTGTAGATCAATCAGTGCTCTCTCTCTGTGTGCATGTGTGCATCCTTTACTTTTGCATGTCTGTCTGTGTGTGTGCACCATTTTTTGCATATATGATCCAATGTAGTTTCTTTTGAATCTACACATACTTTCTTTTACTTTTGACGCATAACTAGTCTGTCCTTGTGTGTGCCCTTTTTTTTAGCATATGTCAAGATCCATAGTAGTTTCTTTTGATTCTACACATACCATTCTTTTACTTTTGATGATCTGAATTTTCTTTAAATATGGTGCTTCAGTTCTGAGCATGTCCTAGTGACATCAATCTATGGATGCATCTGAATAAGATCATGTTTCAGAGCCTATATCAACCTAGATGTCCCTGGGGAGATATCCTGTGATGGAATTGGAAGCTTGCAATGACCCTGAAAATGCCAGTTGCAGCCGGAGAATGCATCATAACTTGTGGCCATTGGACGAAGTGGATCCAAAGAAGGCAAGGTTCCCATGCTGTATAGTTTGGACTCCTCTTCCCATAGTTTCATGGTTGGCTCCTTTTTTCGGTCATGTTGGCATATGCAGAGAGGATGGAGCTATATTGGACTTTGCAGGGTCAAATTTTGTGAACATAGATGATTTTGCTTTTGGTGCAGTAGCCAGATACCTTCAACTTGACAGAGACCAGGTAAGACAGAACATCTAGATCCAGAAAATGTTCTCAATCTATTTGTTTCTTGCGAGTGAGTTTGTCAAAAGTTCCCTTGCCTTACACATTCTTTGTTTCCATGTGGAGGAGGATAATATATCTGACCATCCACATGTAAGTTTGAAACAAAGAGATTCTTAACTTGTCTCCCAAAAATGCATAAATATGTAAAATAATATAAAAGATCTAAAAAAAGTAATAATATGAGAAACTATCCTATTTTCTTTCAGTAATAAGAGAAGTTCCTCAAAAATCCACAAGCCCTAGGCCCCTAGCAACATGAGGCAGAAAAAAGGGTAAAAATCAGATTAGTTATGATATCCTATGAATCATAAGATATGTATCATGTATCAAAAGATTTTGACATCATTGACTACAATTAGTAATAAGTGGTGTGGTCACGGGCTCCATTGTTATACACAAAATTGTTCAACTTCAAAATGGTGATTTAAACCCCATCTTGTTCATTCCATTTAGGTGAAACCATGATCTGCAAAGCTAGTTCTGGATTGTCACCCTCCGGACAGGAAAAAAGTGGACCCCAAAACCCATGGGCAGGAGAAAGGAAAATTTCACTCTTCTGCACGAATGTTCCTTTTCTGTATGGATAGGAGCCCAATTATGGGAACTATTTGTTGCCCACAATTTTATTAGTTTCAAACTATCTTTGCCCGTCACTCCTTGTCAATTTGATGTAATTATTTCTTCAAGTTATGTGTTAAGTTCATTAACTGTTCTTGCTGCTTCTGCTGCTACTGTTGATGTTTTTGGTCTGTTTTTTTTGTGGTTTATGAATAATAATGAAAAACTGTACAGTGTTGTTTTCCACCCAATTTGGCTGGGCACACGTGCAAGAATGGGTACAAGCATTCAGAGCATGGGACAGCAATATCATGGGACGATGCATTGCGGTCGAGCATGCAACACTATCAGCACAAATCATACAATCTTTTCACCTGCAACTGCCATTCTTTCGTCTCCAACTGTCTAAACAGACTTTCTTATGGGGGTTCCTTGGGATGGAATGTTATCAGCTTGGTGGCCCTCGTACTGTGGAAGGGGCGGTGGGTGGACAGCATGTCGGTGATTAGGTCTTTCTTTCCCTTTGTAACAGTTGCCTGCCTGGGTGTTTGGGTGGCTGGGTTGGCATTCCTGATCGGGTTGGCATCATTCTCCTTTCTTCTTTTTGGCTGGTTCCTCTTGGGTACATACTGTATCAGGAGTCTGATTGAATGTAACTGATAAACTAAGACCATCCTCTAGCCAAACTCCGATAGATGGGATAACACGACTAATGTTGTTGTTGATGATGACGATAAAACAAGACCATCGTCCTTCATTCTGTTTGTCTGCTACATCTTGAAGGATTTGATGCTGAGGTGGTGGTTGGTAACGCACAAGCTTGTATTCTAACTAATGCTGTTGTTGAGTTTGATTTTGGTATTGCATTGTAAGGACCTGACCTACTTTTATTTCTTGGGCAGTTGGATGTGGCTTCTAAAGTAGGTTTCAAGTCGTGCCTGTACAATTCGATGGCGGGCCTCAAATGTACACCATAAACGGTGAACCTATTTTCTGGTCTTTTAAGGATCGAATTTAAACATGGGTTAATCTAGTGTTAACCGGGTTTACCCATGATCCGATCCATATTGTATCTTGTGTCCTATGTTGGGAATATATTATTTAGCGTTAGCCAGTTGTAGTCGATGTTGGGTTGTCTCTTTTGTCGCTATTTTATTTTGCCGTTGACTTTTGATGGTTTAAAATGTAGAACATATTAGGATTTAAAGATTCTTTTAATTTATTCTATTAAAATAATGTTTTTTTTATAATTAAAATGTGATAGTACCCAAGAACTCTTGTGAAGATTTGGCAGATGCTAGAGTTTACATGTTGAGGAGCTCTCACATATTATATTAGAATTAATTGTAAAAATAATTACATAGATGGATAATTATCACTTAAACTATTAAATTATTTAAAATGAGATTTATTAAACTACCATGGTCCGAATATATCATTGAATAAATATTTTCATCTATTATAATCAATTCAATATTTAGAATCAATGTTATCAAACTCGGACCGGCCTGTTGACTTGTGGGTCAACTATGACATGCTAAAAAATGGGTTGGGTCTGTTTAAAACCCGTATGGGTTTCAAACCCGTAAATACCCTCATCAAACCGTGGTTCAACCTAGGTTTTCTCATAAACCCGTGACCTGTTTTTATGTAAAACCCGTACTTGTAAAAAAAAAAACATTGCGAACAGACGGTTGATGGAATGGGATGGGACGGTGTCAAATCGTAAAACAATAGGAAGCAGCAGGAAGGGTTTCATTTTTGGATTTCTTCATCTCTTCTTCGATTCTTCCTCCATTTTCAGTTTCCCTTCATCTCTTCTATCTCCATTTTCAGTTTCCTCTGCAACTACGATTACTTCATCTTCTGCGGTGAATGGCGCGGCCACCTTCATCTCTTTACAGTGAACGGGGGTAATAAAAAAAAACCCTAGAAAGGCTCCAACTTATCTCTTTGCAGTAAATAGCGGTCATAAAATAAACCCTAGAAAGGCTTTCAGTTTTTTAGGGCTTTTTGAATGGTTCAGAGAACTAAGGGCATTTTTGTCTTTTGAGAGAATTGACATGGGTTTTGCAGTTGGGTCTTCATTAAATAATTTTTGTTTTATTATTTAATGAAACTCAAAATCTTTGATAGGCAAAGGACTATAGACCCTTTCTTATAAAATAAAAATTATTAATTTTTAACAAGGGCTTATTATTGTTAAAAAATGTTCTAATTTTGTAATTTAACACACTTAATGAAATGGTTATGGCCCAACTTATAAGAGACTAACAGTTATTAGTGTCCCATTTTTCATATAATTTGAGATCATTTAAGCTTTTAAATAATAGTAAGAGATAAGATTTGGTTTTATTTTTGAAATAAAAATTAAAATACTTTTAAATTATCAATTAAAAACAAAGATCAAGTATTGTTTAAATATTGATTTTAATTTAAAATTATAATAATTAATTTTTAAAGTTATGTATGAATTATTGTTATTTTTATTAAAACATCTTGAAAATCTATATAGACTCATTAATCTAGTGAACTTAGAATTTTATTCACCATCTATCTATTATTTAATAATTTAATATTATTTATAATATAATATTCATAACAAGGGTTTGACCGAGTTTGACTGCGGTTGAACCCGGTTGAACATTATTTAACCCATCATTCCTCTAATTCGGGTCGCTTAACGGGCCGGGTTTTAAAACATTGGTGAGAATGCATCAAATAAAACTCAAAAAATTGAATTTGAATTTAAAAAGAATAATAATAATTTTAATGATTTAAACTTTCCATTAATTTATCTCTATACAAAATGTCAAGTGATTGGTAGTTCGCCCCCATAAAAAAGTATTTCCCTACATGACATTTGTAAGCAAAAACTGATAACCTTTTTCACCCCTTGGCAAATCACCACTTATGCCTCCCAAGATCTCAGCTGGCCCTTAATTATCTAATAAAAGGTAACTAACTCTTTTCTTTTCTTTTTTCTTTTTCTTTTTAAAAGTCATAGAGAAGATATCTACCCAACCCACCATTGTCGATCATTCGTTGAGCATACCAGCCTAAATGTGAATTAATCATTGATCTCAACCGTCCATCTGATTCATCATCTCCGTATCATCTTCATCTTCGTCATCACCATCATCATCTTTATCATTGAAGTCATTAGTGAATACAGAAGTCATTATTAAAGACCAAAAGTAAACCCCCACCCCACCATTGCCATTAATCATAGATGATGAAGGAACCGAACCAAAGACCTGAGTTAGATCGTGGAGACTTGGTAGAAAAGCAAGAGAAACCAAAGCAAAAGTATAGAAAAGGAATCACGTCGATGGTTATCACATCCCATGCCATATCACGCCTTCAAAACAACACAGTCTCAAGCCAGAAACACATGAATTCCATCACCTTTCTGCGGAGAATCTGATATAACGCTTCCCATTCTCTTCTTACTTATTGCGTCAAACCATTCTCTCCAAATTCTTCAACCCACATGCATCCATTCATCCTTTACAAACATAATGTTGAGTTTCAACTCTCCCACCACTAAAAATCATACAATTTTGATGCCCCAAATCATGTTATCATTCCTACTGCTTCTACTCTTCCTCAATTTGGATGTTCGAGCTCACCCATCTAGCCCGACTGGACCGCGGACGTCGGTTTGGCTCAACAAGCTGGATGACCCAAGAGCGACCGGATGCAATAACCGGCCGTGGATATGCGACAGAGTGGGCAATCAGCTACCGATGAACAACCGGAGGAGGATGATGTGCTGCAGGAACCGGTGTGTGGAAGTGAGCTTGGACATGAACAACTGTGGCGCCTGTGGCGTTCGGTGCCCGTTCACTTGGCAATGCTGCAATGGGGCCTGCATCAATGCGAACTCTAATCCATTCAACTGCGGCAGGTGTGAGAACAGATGCCAACTTGGGACCCTCTGCTTGTCTGGGTTGTGCGGATACTCTCTTCCAGTTCCACTCCCTCCCTTCCCTTTTCCTTTCCCTCCCCAGCAGCCGAAGCCGCAACCCCCACGCTTTCCTTTCCCTCCCAAGCCACCCATGGCCCATCGACCTTCAATGCCTTGAACTTCTTCACTCACTTCCACAATTATATCTATCCATCCACTCTTTGTTTGGGCAAGTAGTACATGCAGGTGAGGCCCAATCTTTCATTGATTTAGATTGTTCTTGTGGTTTGTGATCCAACCATCATTGATGGGTAATGGAAAATGGAGCTTCCGCAAGAAACAATCATACATAAAATAAATAAATAAAAAACAGAGTAAGTTCCCTAGCCAATAGTAATTTAAGAATACTACATTGCTAACCATTTGTAATCTCATATGAATGGGATTGTTCAATGCAGGACTTACATGTTTTCCATTGCCTTGATTGCACCTCCAGATTGACAATAAGATCATGGAAGATGGAACCCATCTGAATGGATTGCTTTGCCTCTCTCCTCCTCTTCTCTTTTCCTTTGTGTGTGTGTTTTTGTTGTAACAACCTTGATTAATAATAGCACCTTTGTGCCTTTTGTATTAGGCTTGTTTAAGCTTTTATGTAATCAGAATAATTGCTCTTGAATAAGTTAAAAAAAAAAAAAATTCTGAGCCTTCCATCATGGGTTTTGGAATTTGGAACTTGTGGAGAAGTTTGGAAGGACGACACATCAAAAAAGGAGAAACAAGCCCTTCTGTCTTTCAAGGGTAGGAATTTAGCAAGCATTTGAATCTACACAGATACCTAAATAATGGGAGAGAGTGAGAATTAAAAATAAATATTTGATGTAGATAATATTTTAAAAAATGTCCTAAAATATGAAGTCACGTGACTCAAAGTTCAATGGTATTTGAAAAAAAAATATTTTTATGTTTGAAAACATATTTTTATTCTAGTGACAAGTTAGATTTAGACATATGACCATCTAAAAAAATTGAACATATGATAATTCACGGCAAGAGAAGTGTGTTTGTTATTTAAAATCAACTTACAATTATCCTGTAGTGTGTTTGTTATTTAAAATCAACTTACAATTATCCTGTTGACAGTGTAAAAATGAATATTTTTTTGAAGTTGATTGGAGTTCTACTTCTATTTACATCATGTTGTTCAAAAAATGAGTTTCAATCATTAAGAAGTTCTTAATTCAGATAGTTAAGTTTGTTATTTAAAAATTAAAAAAAAAAAAATAGATTTGTTAGGTGTGTTTGACCCGGATCTGTTATCTGTGCACCAAATTTTGCATAACCATGTTTATTGATGGTAGACTACATTTTATTTACTGCATAAATAATTAAATATGATATTTTTTTTTACATTAAAAAATATCACATCAATGTAATAAAAAACTGTAAAACATAGTATATGGAAGAAGTTCTTGTTAAATGTAAGATGGTTGAAAAATAGTATCATTTTAGAATTTTTGTGTATCGGTAGATATTTTTACTTTTGTTCTAATCAAATCAATTACTCATTTTGAATCACAATAATCTTGTTAAAATGATTGTTGAGATGTCCTAATAATCTTTTAAAAATTTAAAAAATATACTGATGGTATCTCAAGAAGATAACTTGGTAATAGATATTTGTGATGAGTTGTTGGTCCAAGTTTCAGAGCAATAGATGCTGGTAACATTTTAATTGGAAAAGGGAGGATAACTTAGTGGCACTGTGTAACTTCATTGGCATTGAGAAAAGGGAGGCTCTTTATTAAATTTGAAAATCATTTTTTATCAGTGTGTTAGGTTTAGATACTTATTCAATTATTAAGTTAAATGAAGAATCAAATTTAAATATAATCAATAACAAGGTCTTGTACGAAAGCCTGATAAGTTTGACTGAAAGAAATAATAAAAAATGAGAAAAAAAAAATAACCCATTACGAACATATTTTGGTTAAGAAAAAACAGATGTTCAGACTTCAGAGTATGAGTCTGTTTCAAGCAAAAATTCAATATGAATAAAATGCATCAAAAAATTGTAAAAATGTCCAAAAAATTAAAAGAAAATGGAAAAGTAATATTAAAAAAAAATCCTTGATATCTTGTGTGGGTGTGGGGCATTCTCCAGAGAGATTTATGGAGGCTCTTGCCTCGTGGTTTCCCTCCGTTATCAAAAAACAAAAAGATCCGTGATATGAAATTCTAAAAAACCTAAATTTCGTGAAAATGTGAAAAGTTAAGAAAATCACAAGAAAATTAACAAATTATATCAATCGTATTAAGAAATCTCAATTGAACTCAATAAACATTCATCATTTCATTAAGTTAAAAAAAAAAATCCCTAAAATGAAGAAAATAAATCTCAAATGTAAAGATTAAAGAACCTGCTTTAAAATTTTCCTAAAATCACACTCAAACAACCAAACACAGCTGAATGTTGCCCCAAATTTGACCCATTTACAGCACAGTACTGGCAATGCCCAATCACTAATATGGGGTTGATACATCATGGATGATGCGTATCGATTTAGGTTTGGTCGTTACACATCCACCGATATATATCGTATCGCCTGAATATTGTACCCATGGTTCTCTGTTTTCAATCTTCTCATCATTCAATTATTTAAGGTGATGAACAATGCAAGTCAAGCATTCATTTCCAAAAAGTCCAGTGTGCCATGCACTGCTTAAGTTGTGAAGTTCAAAGGAAGAAAAAAAAATTTTCAATTCTTAGAGCTTTCATTTAATTATAATCAACAGCCATCATTGATTGAATCATTCCACCCAATCCATGGAGCACTCCTAACCAACAGCTCAAGCATCAAAGGATGGAGCTGACCATCGAATGCAAAGAACTTGCACATGAGAGAGAGAGAGAGAGAGAGAGAGAGAGAGAGAGAGAGCATTCTGTACAAGATCTGTTATAGTTTCTCAAAAACAATAATAAGATACGCACTCAATGGGATGCCACGAAGTAAAAAAATCACTGGGCAAGAACTTATGCAGTATGTCGCATCATACAGAATAAAACACATACGAAATCAGCAGAAACACTGCTTACCTCTATGATTATCCCTTATGTTACAGGTATTACCGTGGCAAAGCAAAAAGGGACAATAAGCACAGAATGGAGGCCAGACCTGAGCGCCTGAGCGAGAAACAATGGATACAATGGATCCATACTTAATCGTCATCGTTCTCATCTTCACATTCCACAGGGTGGCTATCAATATATGGAACTCCAGGTCTGCAAATCCTTCATCTTCTTCTGCATCTCCAATTGGTGCTGGACTATCACAGTGCGTGGAATCAATCTGCAAAAGCAACTCAACTACCAACTGTACCACGTGGACCTGTGGTTGCCATGCCAAGGGAGGAGACGAATCTAGAGACAAGCACCACGTTACCACTAATAGCTCTGGATTCTGCAGCATCTTCCAAGAGCTTCCAAATAGACTCCCGTCTCTCTTGCATTTCTCTCTCCTTTACTTCATCTTCTTCGAATCTGAGCAAGCACTCTTCACACAACTCTGGATCAGCATCCATGAATATCTTCCTCACATTCAGAGTTAGGCTCTGGACAGCCTGGTTCCAATGGTTCCTTGTGTTCTTCTCCAGTGCCGGGAAGATAATGGGCAGTATCACCTTACGATTATCAGTAACTAAGTTCTGTATGTGATCATTGTTCCAAAGAAATAATGCCCTCTCTGCTACCTGAACATATCAGATGATAATGATCAAGTGGGAAAAGATGAGGAAAAGAAAGAAACTATTGACAAGGGTCATAAAATAAAACCATAAGGTTTTGAAGTTCAAAGATACATTTGAAATGGATTTCGAGTCATATAGATAGAGATATACATGTCAAATGCAAGTTCCCTTTTTGTCCTCCTCTTTTATTGTGGGGGTAGGGAGAGGAAGAGAGTGCTCTGGCACTAAGTTGCAAGTGGTGGTGTTTAGACCTGGCAATTGAAAAAATAAAACCACCATTTACCAGTATAAAGATTGACACCTATTGGTGCCTACCCATTATTGAGTTAATTAACCACTGTTTATAGGTTGGATTTTATCAAGCCTTTCACATTTTTTTTTTTAAAGGTAAGCCTTATCACATATTTTAGGAGTACAATCTGTACAAATATGTTTCAGCATTTGGAAGGTATACAGCCTATGGTTCACAATGACCAGTATGGACATGCAAACCAGCCCATACATAGATGCACACAAAAGTAAAATGATCGACACAGAAACAACTATAATCCTCTTAGAAACCAAATGCCAATTGCAGTACCCTCACCATCTTGCCCAACCGGTGGCAATTCATATGTAGTCTACTCACATCATGTCCTTGATCTCATTTGCACAGGTGACATAAATTAATAACCATGCCAGGGATAAGCAGCACATGCACCAACCATGCGATCGTTCTTGGATAGCTCCTTCCAAGAATTTTTTGATATTACTCCAGTTCGACCACTTTTTTTTTTTTGAATGATGGTTTAACCAAATGTTCATACACACAATTAAATGATAGAAATGTGTGACAGGGAGTAATGGTTCTGTTGGATAAAAGAAACTTAAGGGATGTTACATGTCGAAGTAAATCATCACTAGAACTCTTGGAAAAGTTTGTGAATTGAGATTCAATCACTTTGATGGCTTACAGGTTTATGATATCACAAGATCCCAACGTGATTAACTAGCCTGGGTCACATATACATTTTTTCTCCTCCTTTCCTTTTTGCTTTCCCCCTTTATAGATCCAACTTAGTAGAGATCTATACAGCTTTATAAGTTCTACAAAGCACCTGCATCTCATTTTCCCCTTTTGTTGCAATGATCCTAGAATGCATCATTTGGATTAATAATGTCAAATTGATCTGTGCCTTGGGATAGCAATCTGGAAGGCAAATTTTTTTTTTTTAAAAGGATCTGGAAAAGCTTTACTCATCATATCATAATGATGCATACAAAAATGACTTCCAGCATCCATTTTAAGCCCTGTAAAATGATCATATGCATTCAAATGATGCAATTAAATAGCTGAACAATAGTTAAGAAAACAAATATAGTAACAGTTCTTCCACACGACAGACACAAAAGTTAATGAATGCAAAAAGCCGAAGGCCAAAGGCAACCAATCCAGGAAAAGAACAGTTGACAACAGAAAAAAGTCATTCTCATTCATTACAGCACAAAGCCAAAACAGCAATGTAAACTTTTGCCAGAGTGCACAGCAAATAATTTAGAAGGAATCTGCCAAGTGATAGCATGCATGCTTCAGTCTGAAGTGAGATTAGTCACAAATAAAGTAAATAATATGAACTGCTGAAATGTGTATAAGCAAGTCAAAACACACAAATGAAATCAACATCAACAACCAAAATCAAAAGGATGGAACAAAAATTCATGAATAATAAAAGAACCAAATTTATGAATACAAAGAAACTACAATTGACGGTTACCATGTCAAATAAATACCTGAAAATGTGCACTGTTGAGACAGCGACCGATCCGGTGAAACAAAGGCACCATGCAACGCTGAAATTCAGCTGCTTGTGTGGCTTCTAGAACTTCTTCCAATTCACCAAGGAACATAACTTCCTTTGAACTATTGGTTATTGGCCAGTACTTCAGGAGACCTCTGATAACTGTATCAGCCAGCTTGCAATCTTTCTCTACAAACTGAGTGATACAAAAAGACAGTTGCTGATGGTACATAGAAACACTCTTGGTTTTGTGCAGCGGAATCAATGCACGGACAAGAAACAACTTATGCTCTTCTTTCAGCGGTAAAGCAAACCCATTTATAATACTGCCTAAGATCTCAAGCAACTCTGCAATTCCATTATGCCTTTCTGTCTCAAAGATGAAACGGTAAAATATATTGTTGATGGCCTTCCGAATGAATGGCCGGTGCACCATGAACTTCCCATAAATACGATGGAGTACTGTCTTCAAGTACTCTCTCTCTCTCTGGTCTTCAGAGTCAAAGAGGTCAAGCAACCTCAACACAAATGAATGGTCAATGTATCTTTTGGCCAGCTTGGCATCTGTCTCAGAGGAAGCAACAAACCTTAAGAGAAATTCATACACAATCTGCAAGTGGGACCATGCCGGATCCATTGTAGGTTCATCCTCCTCGGGATCATAGGTCTCTAGAAGCATGCTTTCATGATTCAATGATGGACATGTCCGAAACAGGTTAGCAGCAACCATCTTTGTAATTTCCAGCATTACAATCTCATTAAACTTGATGGTGGGCGCAGATACAAAGTCAACAAGCTCGAGAAGTGTCTGCCGCTTCACATCCTTTTCTTTCAGGTTCTTGGCAGGGTCGGTGAAGTCAAACACCACAGAGCACATGTTAAGCTTCCGTATAAATAGGTTTTGCTTCTCAGAGTTTGAAACGTCACGGAAATTGGGCAATGCTTCATATACCAATGGAGGCAATGAACCATTGCTGATCCCATCGGCCTGAGAAATAATGGAACTGGATTGCTTCCCTTGGTTCAATTTATTCATTGCAGAAGCACCACTGGAAGCCGAATTTACCCGTGAATTGTTAGAATTGTTAGAATAGTAACCACCACCATTAGTATTATGCCCCTGAATTGAATTGACAGCCGGCGAAATACCTGCTTTTCCAATTCCGTTGTTGCTTCCATTGCTAGATGACGATTTCGATGATGGCTTCCGAGGCAACTTTCCAAATATTTGTTTGATCATATTTACAATTCCTAACCCTAACCCCCAACTATAGTCCTAGGCCACGTCGTTTTCGTGCCTTTACAATGAGGGATTCTTCAATTGTTGCTCAAAGCATCTCAGAACTCGAAATACGCCATGGAAAATCGATCAGTTTCCACAAACCCTTCAAGGAAACAGCATAACGGCTAAACGAACCACCCGCTACGATTCGATTGAAATCAATGAAAAGCCCCAATCCGATGAAGATCTGAGGAGCAGAAATCGGGTTGAAATAACTCAAGATTTGCGCCTTTTTATTTCACGATGGCATCAACGACACCAATCACAAGGGGGAATTCAAGACAGAAATTCGAAGAGAAAAAAGGAAAAAGGAGAGGAGAAAAGGGCTTACATTGGAAGCGCTGGTGAAGATCTAGTGCGAATGTGGAGGAGAGGTGCCCTTTCTAAATCGCGCCGTTGGTCATTTTGCTTTCCCTCTTATTCCATTTCTGGTCTGTTTGGGGAAATTTTTTCCGAAAAAACTGATTCCGAGGAAATTGGCGGATCTTTTATTCTTCAATATTGTAAGGTCTGTCGAAACATGAATCCAATTTTTCCAGAGAGAGAGAGAAAAAATGGAGAGGAAGATTTCGCCAGAGGTACAGAAAATGATTTCCTCTCTCTTCTCTCTCTCTCTCTTCGGTCTTGAGAAGAGAGAAGTTTTAACCGAGACCTGGCTGTCTAATAAAGAGGTTGATTACGTTAAAAAGAGGAATCATTTTACAATCACATATTACCACACACGTCGAATTGGAAATTCATCTCAACCGTCCAAATGAGGGCCCCATCGTGCCATTCAAGTAGGGCCACATGTAATAGCCAACAAATAACAATATAAATATAGGATACAGTGAAAGTAATATGAGATATATAGAAAATTTATCTAGAGGTGACGTTGATCTTATGTACGGCTGAAACTCAGGTTGGATTGAGTTGAGTTTTAATAAACTCAACTCATGTCAAAATTGATTAAATTTGACCTGTCCTGACTCAAATTGCTGATATGAATTACTTAATCCGACGCGACTCAACCCAAGTATTGTTTTATGGTACACTCGACTCAGGATCGGGTAGATTCGGTTCGAATTATTTTTAAATTTCTCAATTCGATCCAACTTGAATTTCATACGGGTTTATTTTTTCTAACCCGATCCTATTTGAGATATACAAAAACATAATCCAAACTTATTGATTTGTCGAGTTGTGTCATGCATGTCGGTTAAAACCCAACCCAAGTTTCCCCCCTAATATTATGAGATTGTTTTGATTATTGGCTCATAAGTAGAAGGTTAAATGAAAGAGAATGAAGTTGAAACTTTGATATCATAATTAAAATACCAATTTTAGAAACTTTTGAGCGTTTTAAAAAGTGGAAATTTTGTGTTTGATTTTTAACGAAGAGAGAGGCTTGCATATGCTCTAAAAATTAGTTGGATGGTCGAAAGATAAAATATTAAAAAAAAATTAAAAATGACAAATCTACCTCATGTACATGCTAAGGTGCATTGATTCTTTAAAAAAAGGTCCATTTTTATATTCTTTTGTTTATTTATAATATGAATTTTTAATTATTATTATTAAAAATAATATAAGAATCATTAAGACTTTTAATAAATTAATAGGTTGAATTCAGTTAGAAGCTTAGAATGAGTAGACTTTCTCATCACATGGGGCAAATAATCGAGCACGTCATCGATTTGAGATTTTAATATGAACTTTTCCCAACCAAATTCTCATCTCAATAAACACATTAAATGTGAAATTACCAAAGTTGCTTTTAAAATTAACCAGTTTGATGTTTCTATATGGGTCAAAAAGCTAATTAGAAATTATATATTTTAAATTTACTTACTTTTTTAACATCCGAATATTTTCACTCGATCATCAGATGAGACTAATTTTATAGATACACAAAAATATTCATATGCATTATCTATGGAATAACTTCAAGGAGTGCCGAATTCAAGAGCTCAGATCTATTCTTATAAACATGAGTCTAAGGGTGTGATTTGGAATGATTTGGAATCTTAGGCTGCTTATATTTAATTTATGTTATTATTTTTCACTTCAACTCATATTTGACATCCTTTATTTGTAGCTCAACTTATTTTTAAATCTGTAACTCATTTTTATTTAGGTCAACCAATTTGAGTTGAGTTAAATAAAGTGACACGTCAACTCATATAATTTAGTTTATATATATTATATCAATATCTTTCAAACAAAGAGGTATTCATAAAAATACCTTTACTTCTCAATATAATCATCATAGCGAATTAATTCTAAATAATCACCAAATAATGACATAAAAATGAAGAATATATATATATATATATATATAATTTGGGCACTTCAAATGAGTCGGATTATACAAAGCATAATTCTACTCCAAGTCAAATTAAAATTGGTCAAGTTTTTTCGGCCTAGAAAATATGAGTTGGGTAACCCACCCATATTTTGATTCGGGTCAATTGAGTTCAGCTTGACCCTAACCCAAGCTACACCTCTACTCGAACCAATTATTTATAGGACCAAAATTTATAATATATCAATATACGTATCGGTCATTTTTTAAGCTTAGCTTATCAGCAAGAAATCTACTTCACTGGACTACAATTCTTTGGTTATTACAGTTGATCATTCCACAACTAAATTATGGGCATTTCTTCTTGATCAAATGAATTAGTACGATACATTACCATAATTGCTGTGCTAAATACATTGCTTAATTCAATAATTATTAATTCATTTTAGATTATCACACCGCCTTTTAGATTTGAATCATATTTTATACGTGAATGTTAAGATCCTGATCAATACGTTAAAAGTTTAAGAGTGATGAAATCAGACCCCTTATCTTAACTCATCGATGAATTTCAATAGTGGGTTTCAATTACAAAGTCGAAATATATTCAGCTAAGTATGCAAGCAAAAGCATGGATACTAATTTATTATTATACACCATTCTAATTAATAGTTTAACAAACACAAGCCATAAGTAGATTGGCATACATTAGTTGGGTGTTTTCACACCTAATCTTTTTGAGATCTCCTTAACAAAGACAGGCTTCTCTTTTGTTTCTTCCTCCCAATGCCATTTTCTTGACATGTTCTCAGCCTGCAATTGGATGTTAGTCAGTTTAACAGTAAAACATAAATTCTTCAATTCAAACTATATATCAGATGTATCAGAACTTGTCATACCCATTCTCTCAAGGGACCCAATTGCTCCCTCACTGCATCAAATCTAGGCTGGAGCAGGTCTTTTCCTTTCGTTCTGATGTCTTCACTCTGCCAATGATCATGGTTTGAAGAGTAAGTGTTGTTCGTAAGGTTAGCAGCTTTTTTTCACAAAAATTAACAATATTCATCAGATGGCTGATGGAGATGTAAGCCCTGAAGTATGACCAGCCAAGTCTTCTGCATATGATCATTTCTCAATAATAACGCCATAATTCTCCCAGATTAAAAGTAAACAGAGAAAATTGCTTTATCTTACCAGAAATTTGAGAATGAAAAACCTTCTACTGTTGGGTCAAATCTTGCTTCGTTGAAAAGAACAGAAAAAAATGCAAAAAGTTTTATTTTTACATACGCTGTTCAACTGTAGTTTCGATGCCGTGATCATGAATGTCAAAGTGCCTCCGCCGAACACAATTGTGGTGGCAATAGCAATTGCCTTTCCAACTGCAACTCACAAACATGGTGTTAAACTGAGTTCCAATTCCACATTTTCATTGGTACAAAAAAGAAAATCAGTACTAAACTCTCAACTTTCCCCTATTACAGAAGTAGAGGACATTCATTAATCATTTAACCCACTTCTATCCTTAGTTATATATTATGAATAAGGTGGTAATTATTTTTAGTATATCTGTTTATCCCCTGTTCTCAACTTTCTGCAGATGAAATCTCTAATATGGTATGATTTTTTTTTTTTGAAACCTACTTTGTGAGAGTCCTTCAGCAGAATCTTTCAACTTCTTGGAATCGACGTGAGTATGCCTATCGAGCCTGAGCTCATTAGCCGTAGATGGCAAAATCGCCGGCTGCTCATGGGGCAACTGCCACCTGCAAATTTGAAACGGGAATACGTTGGAAAAAGCAGAAAGACGAGGAATAAGAAGAAAGGAACCAACCTTCTGGGGCCAAAGGTGACCTGGGGCAAAGAAAGGACAGCACGGAGAGGGTTGAGGGCGTCGGAGGAGAGAGAAGGAGGAAGAGGAAGGGAAGGAGAAGGCCTCCATTGGGAGGTGGGGGAGAGAGAAGGCGGAGAAGGGTGGAGGGGATGGATGGCCTTGAAAGGAATGGAATGGCGAAGAACCTCGTGAAGAGCGTCGGCATGCGATTCTGGGTGGTGGGTGGCGTTGGTGGGAAGAGGAGGAGGAGAGTCTTGGAGGTTGTTCTTCTTCTTCTGGTAGAGGCGGCCGACGGCATGCTTGGATTCTTGTAAGAAGTAGGCAGCTTCGGTGGCAGCTAATCTTCCGGCAATGAAACTCATTCTTCAGGCTTAGATCAGGTTACTCTAATTCTCTGCTATTTCTGTTCGTTGTTCCATCTCTGCTCTGTTTTTTGCCTTTTATAATTTTAGTAACTTTTGGAAGAGTATAATTTTGAAAAAAAAAAAAAAAAGAAGTCAAAATGTCAAATATCAATTATCCATTGTAGAGTGTGTGGACCCCACTCCTTGTTTTTGGATGTGGACTATCCATGATGGTCACAACTACATAGAGCTACCTAAGCTTATTTAATTAAGAAAATATCTTATTAATTTTAAAAAATTATATATTTAGATGAAATGTATGAAAATAATATGCCCAATAAGCAATCAAATTTTGTCTTTTTTCTTTTCAATTATTCTAATCTTATTATTTTAAATTTATTTGTTATAAATTTTATATTTAAAAAGTAAAGTGTTCCATCATATCAATTGATATATGATATTCATCAACTTTGTTGACATATTATATTAGTTGAGATGCGAGTCACGTTAATTGATATATCAATCTCTTATTTTACCATGAACATTAATATTTTACGTATTAGCTTTGATTCTATTAATTTTTATTTTTAATGTTTACATTTTACAAAACTATAATGATCACGTGATGAGATTTCATACTTATACTAAAACACTTTTATCCATATTATTCTCCCTCAATCATGTAAGTCTACTTTTTGTCAAATGACTAGGCTACCTTGAAAAAATTACCATCTCAACTTTTATCATTTAGAAAACCATTCACTGTAAAATTGTACAATGTAATTAAATGAGAGTATTTTCCCCATTTTTACCCATTCACCACCTTATGTAAAATAAAATATAAATGAATTCAATTTCATCTCAGTTTAAGGTTTAAACTAAAGTTATATAAACCACCACACATTGTAGAATCTAAATGGTCCATTTAAGCTGTTTTTCTTTAACCGTTCAAATATGTACTCTTTCAATCAACGAATATTTGAAATCTAACTATACTTAAGAAAATTTTAAAGAAATCTAATTTTAGTTTAAAGAAACTAAGGATGCATCAGTTTGAACCTTGCAGGAGCTTAAGGCGGGTTGTATGGGTCAGATTAAAGTAGAAAGTGGGCACAACCCTGGCTGATTGAGTTATCGGGCCAAAAATTAGGCCCGATGCCAGAAGTTGACAAATCTGTTTTAAGATTAACATTTTTCTAGAAGAAGTTCTTGTTCAGTTTGATCAATCACCTCATATAGTAGATGGGCCACATTGGACCGTTGATTGGGTCTGATAGTCGATGGGCCACCTAAGATCGAAGACAAACAATTTCTTTCAATCTGAAGGGGTTAGAGTGATGGCTAGGAATCTGTTTTAGGAAATAGAAATTTTGAGTTTAATTTCCACTCAACTTCAAAGAGTCACTCCCCATAGATTTATCTGTTGTGTGTGGGTAAGAGGGTTTCCAATTTGAAATGGTTAGAGTGATGATTAAGAATTCACCTCAGAAAATGAGAGTTTTGAGTTCGAATCCCACTCTATCCTATAGGGTCATTCCCCGTTTTAAAAAAAAAAAAAAAAACTAGTACCTCAAGTTTTTGAACAAATGATGCAATGGAAGGGGACTTGCCCAGCAAGTTCTCTTAGAAGTCAATATCAATTATCAAACATTGCAGCTGAAATGCTGAACAAAGAAATGCAGGTTAATAATAAACAAAAGATGAAATAATAAATTATTTAATCTTGGGGACTAAGTAACTAAGCTGAGTTGCACCTAATAAACTATGGAGTATTGAATTTGCATAAGGTCTTTGACCAAATTTGATCAGATTGGAAGATCTTTCTTATCCGATACTGTTGGGTAAGGGATTTAGGACAGGGATTGAAATATCGGTATCGAATGATATATGGGCTACGGAATTTTTTTTTCTTATTTTTTTTTAATTAAACTACTGATATCGGCGATATATATCGGATATCAGTTGATATTAAAACCTCTGATTTAAAGTATAATTTTGAAATTAGAAAAATATTTATTTCATTTATTTACAATTTTAAATGGATTGGACTGATAGAATAACGGAAAAAATGAGGAAAGTTTTTATTAAATTTTAGGAAAAGAATAAAAATTGGATAATTTACTGATAAGATTCTAAGTGTTTTAGCAACGTAGTAGAATTTTGTGAAGATTGAGAGAATTGAACATACTCACATTGAATAAGGGAAATTTAAAAAAAAAAAAAATTCTTAAGTTTTGCAACAGTTCTGAAAGATATCTTATATTTTTTAAAATACTAACAGTCTTTAGGTTTGTATAAGAATCTTAAAAGCCCAATTTGTCTGTAGTTAATGAGATAAACATTGTTACCGACCATCACAAATATTAAAATGTCAAAAATACTCTCAAGCAAAAATTATGAAAAGAAACATTTTAAAAGAAGTTTTAATACTTTTGCTTAATTTGAAAATATATACTATTTTATATTATAAAAATTTCTAAATTTGTTTAAGTTATTTGAGACCTTGACCCGGTCCAGACAGCTGAGTCCAATAAGGACCGACCCAAATGAAGGTGTGATACCCCTACAAGTCCCACATTGACTTGATAGTGATGTGGGAGGGGGCTTATATGAGGGAAGCCCCCACTCTCTTGTGTAAAGCCTTTTGGGCCTGGCCATGTGGGCCAGGGCTCAGGAACAAAAGAGTACCGCCCCGTGGAGCCCAAAGCCGTGCAGGCTCGTGTGTGTGCACGTGTGGCCCCAATCCAAACCCATGCAGGCTCGCACGTGTGGATCCAAAGTGGACAATTTCTTCCTGAACTAAACCCTAAGCCCAGATTTTTCGAGTCAGGTCTTTACATTATTTGAATTCTTGGGTTGACTTGTGAATTCGTTCGGTTTATGAAATGAGATCTTGAGTTAAATTTTAAAGCATTTTTATCAAATTATCGTAATTAGTCCGAATATTTAATTTGAGAAATTTTGGAAATACACCGTAGTTAAAAAATACTCTCAAGCAAAAATTATGAAAAGAAACATTTTAAAAGAAGTTTTAATACTTTTGCTTAATTTGAAAATATATACTATTTTATATTATAAAAATCTCTAAATTTGTTTAACTTATATGAGACCCTGACCCGGCCGAGACAGACGAGTCCAATAAGGACCGGCCAAGTGAAGGTGTGATAACCCTACAAGCCTCACATCGACTTGATAGTGATGTGGGAGAGGGATTATATGAGGGACGCCCCCCACTCCCTTGTCTGAGGCCTTTTGGGCCTGGCCATGTGGGCCAGGGCCCAAGAACAAAATCGTGTTGGCCCGTGGAGCCCAAAGTCGTGTGGGCTCGTGTGTGTGCACGTGTGGATCCAAAGTGGACAATTTCTTCCTGAACCAAACCCTAAGCCCAGATTTTTTGAGTCAGGTCTTTACATTATTTGAACCTAGTTTTTCTCGATTCATGAAGTCTAGCATAGATTTTAATCTATCATTTCAAAGAAATGATATAATTGGTGTGTGCGTGCGGACATGCGTTTATTCAAGGGTGCATATGTGTGTGAAGAGGGTTTACCATTAAGGTGAAACTCAGGTCGAATCGGGTCAGCAGTTCAGGTCGAGTTGAGAAGTCAAAAATCCTCATGAAATTCTGGTCGAACCGGATCGGGTTGAGAAATTTACAAGTTAACCCGATCCGAACCAATCCTGCTAAAAAGAGACAAAAATGGATTCAGAATGCAGGTTAGATCAAAATTCGAATTGAACTTGGATCGAGTCAAGATTTTCAAGTCAAAAGCTTGGGTCGAATCGAGTTTCATAATATAGTGACTCAGGTGACACAACCTGATTTCAGCCCCACTTGTCAAAATGCCTCTTACAATCTTTCCTCACGTAGGTCCCTTGGCACTTCCTTAAGGAGGGTGTCCGTAGTTGTAGTGGAAAATTCCCAAACGAAGTATGACTAGAGAGCTCAACGTAGGAGTAGATCTATTCAAGGGCGAGGTTAGGGCAGGGCTTTGTAAAAAGAAAGCTCGAGCCTCTTCGAAACCCCTCGCACTTCTAAAGTCAAAGCCATTTCCCATTTAAAGTCGGATTATTTTGTATCATGCATCGTTTCTTCTTTTTCAAAATATTTGTATTTTGTATTTTAAAAATTTGAAATTATACTTAAATACCTATCACCAGTTAAAATAATAAATTTATAGCTACTTAATCTTGATAGTTAAAGTTGGTGGACGCTTTTAAAAAGATGACGCATAGTGATTTTAACTATTATAATCGAGCGACTAAAAATTATTTTTTGAGACAAAATTTTAATCAAATGTTTTTAAATCTTCTTTCTATTTGCTACATTTATTTTTTAATTTATAAAATAAATAGAAAAAAATAAAAAATAACAGACTTCAAAAGCTCGACAGACTTTGACATGCTTTAAGTAAAAGCCCAACAGATCTTGCCGGACTTAAACTAAAAGCACAACAAATGGGACAAATATTTTGTTAAAAATTATTTATTGAAGTTGGGCTCGGGCCATATTCGAAGGATTCAAACAAATGAATACCCCGAAAATCTTATTTCAGGAGACAAAAATGGCAGAAGTGACATGAATTAAATGACATTTAATTTAAGGTATGGTTGACGACCTGATTTACAACAGGTGATAATCAAGGGAATATTTTGAAATTCAAAATATCTTTGATGAATGGTTTCTGAAAATAGTCTCTCCAGACAGAGGGAGAAGAAGTAGAGTTCACCCCTCAAGACATACAAATTCTGGGAGGATACCTTCAATGCGGCACTAACCACTCACTGATTCAAAGCAAAGCTTCCTACGTCGTCCAGAAGTTGTAGGACATATACATGTAGAGCGGTATGTTGATAAGCGGTACACCAATAGAAATAGAATGGGAATTTCACTCTATCCCATTTTGTCCGTATTAAAATAGTTAATCTTATTTATAACCATAACATAAGGTTTCACGGTTACTGGTCATTCTTTGTTTTACAAGGATGGGCATGTATAAATTTAAAATTCAAAATATAACAAAACATAAAAATAGTAAATATACAAAAGGATAATTTATAAAGATTCTCCTATATTTTACCTCAGTTACAAAAGTTATTCTCATGATTTCAATAATTGCATAATCTACTCCATCTTTTTACTTCAATTGCAAACCCTCCTCATTAATATATTATAATTCCAACATATCCTCCAATATTTAAAGATCTCTATTAATAAGTTATTTTTATCAAGTTAACCTACCAAAATAAGTAATAAAGGTATAGAAGTCCATAAAGTTTATTATCAAAAGCAAATAGATAATATATTTGGATATTATGTAAAATATTATCATCTTTTATTCTTATACTCTTCTACACATTTCATCAAATCTTATTAACCCACTTCAAAATTCGAATATATCATGGAATCTTAGAAGTTCCCATTTTGAAGCAAACTACGTTGGCGTCATATAACAATTGCAAGCTATTTAATTCCATTATTTAAATTTATTATTTAAAATTTCATAAAAATATATAACATAATTGACATATCATTACTATATGATAAAATTTTAGATTCCAATGTTTGAGATAATAGATAGACAATCAATCTATAAGAATAACTTACCAAGGTGCATTTGTGATTGGCCGCGTACTTAGAAATCACAATGGTGAAACTACCATCATGTTTAATGAATTGGAAGGTATTGATTCAAATGAGACTGAAATTTTTAGCATTAGGAGAGCTCTTCTCATTTGGAAGGTATTTGGTCAAGGTAACTTGGTTATAGAAGGGGACTCGCAAATGCTTTTAAATGGGCATCGGGATTGAGGCGCCCACCATTGAGACTGACTAATGTGGTTAGGGAAGTGAGAGACTTGGTTAGAGGAATGAGCGCTTCTTTTGCTAAATTGGGAGTTGACAACCTTTGAACGGGCATTTTCCTCATCTGATTCTCCATTTTGTTTTTGTTTTTTTGTTGTTTTCTCTAGTCAAATGCTTTTAGACCCTTTTCTTTGTACTTGTTCTTTCTTCTTTTTTTTAATGAATTTCTTTTGTCACAAAAAAAAATAATCTTTTTTTTTTGTCTTAGTGGTATTGAATTTGTGTGAATGAGAAATGAGAAAACTCCATCCAATCATAATTTAGTGAGGGCTCCAAGTGTAAATCCCAAATATATGTTAGTGCAACAAATTGAGTGCACCGGACACTCCATTGTCTAGTGCTACCGCATGATCCAAATTCTAAAAAGGACGCTTGGAGGGCCAGACACTCCTTCAAATCAAAGGAAATCTCTTAATGATGTGACACATTTTAAATGACAATCTTTTAAAAATAAAAAAATTTTGAAATAAAATTTTTAATTTTAAAAATATCTAATAATATATTCTAAATTGGTAGGGTTTTGGAGCGTGCCTTGATCAAACTTCCATGCCATCCTTTATCTTTTTTCAGTAGAAACTAGCCGATGATGGTTCTTCATATCCATTTAACGGAGCCCTTAACCATTCTTTTCTATGTCCAACATTTAAAAATTAAAAGAAAAAGACTATTTTCTTTCTAACACGTAGAAACCCATAGACTCTATGTTGTGATGATTGTAGGTAAAATTTTGATTCTTGATATCACTCATAAGTACTATGGATCAAATTAGACGTCCTAAGAGTTTGAGGGTTACACTTCTCGCAAAATATGAGAATATCTAATCACTCAAACAAATAAAATGATGGGTACAGATTAAGAAAAAACTCTATTCATATCACAAATTACATATGTCCGATATTTCTTATTATAAAAATAAAAGTGTCTTATCACTTAAGCAAGCAATAGAAATTAAAACTAAGGAATTGGGTATCCCAACAATTTGCAACTCATGTGCATTATGGCACTAATAACCATATAACACTGATATAGGAAACTTACAAGTTAAACCACCAAAATTAGAAGAATTGCCTGAATCACAACACTTCAGTTTATGGGACCAAAAGAATTCAGCCCACTTAGTCAAGAACTGAATGGAACTTTTGAAGAGAAGAGAAGCTGAAGATGGGTTTTATCTGCAGTAATCAAAGGCTCGGATAATCGGATGATTAGATACTTAGATACATGAATTGTTGTCTGCACTGTACAGTTATCATCATCATATTCACCTGTTGTGTAGAGGATTGGAACCTGTCGGGACCCTTCTCTTCTCCGACCCGATGCCGCCGACTCGGCCAACTGCAGTAGGAGTGGTTGGAAGAGGGTGGAAAATCCGGTCTTTGTGGAGGGAGGTTGGTGGAGGAGGGAGGAGGAGCTTGGGAGCAACAGGAGGAGAGAGCAGCAGAAAGGCTAAGAGCAGATGGGGAATATATAGATTCATATTGGAAATTTATTGAAATTTCAGTGAGTATTGATAGGAGGAAGAGAAGTTGGTGATTGGAGTTTGGCTACTGTTAAGTGTTTGTAATTGTATTGATTGAGCCCTGCAACTAGCAATGGTTGGGTTGAAAACTGAAATTGATTGTGGTTGGAAGTTATAAAGAGGAGGGGCACTTGTTGTGGGGCCTACCAGGTAATAGGGATATTTTTGTATATGGGTTTGGTGAGATTTTCTTAGGAAGATTAAGAGTTGGCTTAAATATTAATTTAACATTTTTTAATTTGTTTTTTTTTCATATGATTAGAATGGTTTTTTTTTTTTTTTAAGTTATCTATCATTTAGATTTATTTGAAAGAAGTTCAATTGCTTTTTTATAATTTAAAATTTTAATTTTTTTTATTGAAATTTTAAAAAAGTCATTAACTTGTGTTGTTCTCTCACCCATGGGTGTGTGCATAGAAAAGTCCCACAAGCAGCCTTGTTTCTAGAAGATCGCTCTCATTGGTCGATTTGAGATTAAGAGATAGGAGACAAGCTAAGAAGATCAATCCAAGCAACAAATTCTTATCATTTTGGTGCTAATATGAAAGATTGGAAATGAGAAGAGTCTCAAGCCAAGTTTATTTTTAAGTAAGTTGGCGCACGGATGATTGTTTTCTAAGTTAATTAAATTAAATTGATTTGATTTTTTTTTCATTCAAAAGTCAGCATCTATACTTGAGATTTGGATTTTTTTTTTCTTTTTGAATTTCATTCTAACTAAACGGAAAACTAGTTTCATTGGAAACTTATTTTCACGCATGTAATGATGTTTTGGTTAGACTTCAACGGAACCATCGATTTTTATTATGGATTAAAGGAAAATTTGTACACTACCTTAGTCTACATCAAACTTCTATCTATTAAATGGTTATGATATACTCTTTCAAATCTATTAAATAATTAATTAAAGCATTTTTTCCAATATTATATTCTATAATAAACCTTTACCAACTTTTTGAAATCAAATTTATATGAATGTCAAATAAGCATCTTATATGAATGGTAAATAATAGATAGAGACCACTTTGATAGAACTCATAAAAGTCTTTTTATAAAATATATATATAATAATTTAAAAAGGACTTTAATCTAGATTTTTTTTTTTCAAATAGAACATGTCTTTTACTCTCTTTTTACCATTTTTCTTTTATTTTAATTATTAAATTATATCCTCTCGTGAATAAAATAAAAATAAATAAATAAAAGATGTGAGTAAAACCCAAACACAGATAGGAAAACAAGGAAAATCATTTCTGAAATTGAATGGGAATTGATGGCTTTGCATTGTTTTCACCACCCTTCAGTCCACTTTTCAGGTGATTTCTCTGTTAGAATCCCCTGCACCATCCAATCCAACCCGCCCACGTGTATTTGGGGTCCCACATCTACAAAATGACTGACCCAAGACTTGAAGGCCATGAATTTCATATTTTACATCTATACCATTAAAAATCTTGTAGGCTGTAGTTAATTTTAGGGTATTTAATGAAATGTTATAGTCATCTAATTCCATTAAAAATTGTTTTTTTATTTAACATAAGTAATTTACTAGAACTATATTAATTCAATCAATTAAATCATTATTTTTATCTTTAAAAACATAACTTGATTGATTAAATTACAATATCATACTAAAAAGTAAATAAATTCTTTTCAATATATTACTATGGTGGGCCTATGTCTAAGTGTGCAAGTAATACAATCATTTTTATAGATCAATTGTACATTTAGATACTATCTACGTTATTTGATTCGTGTCATGAAATTTGATATTTTATTAATTTTTCTCATTAATACAATCCCTTTTTTCATTAATTTTTTTATTCTTTCTCATCTCTCAAGAAATTAGATTTCTTAAAAGAAAAGGGTCAATTTTTGTTTTTCATTTTTATAACTGAAAATTAACATACAACTCTTAAATGCTAAATGCTTCAACTTATCATAATTTAATTTTTAAAAATTAAAATCAAAAGCGACTCTTTGCCAAGACTGGACCAACATCAACGACTCTAACACTTTCCATGAACATGTTTTAGGGTCCATGGAGGAATGATCACTTCCAATCCAATTTACTATATTAGATTTGGTACCAATCATGTGTGAAATGTCAAAAAGTACCTGCACATTTATTATTATATTATTAAATAAGAAATTTAAGGAAGTGATTTTTGCACTCCTACTTTTACCCATCGTGCAACCCTTTTTTTTTTTGGGCAAAATTAAAATTTTACGTGAAAGGAGTGTATTCGGAGGTGCAAAAATCACTTCCCAATATTTAATGCCAAATTTCTGCAATAACTCAAATCTCACTATAATCTAAATGTGCATAACTATTGAATTTAGATTAAATTTTTCAATCAATAACTCCGGCATTTTATAAATAATAATAATTACTATTATTAGAGCTATATATTTTATTAATTTAAAATTAAATACTTATAACTAAATTTGATGCCTATAAAACTTGAATTAAAAAACTTTGAGATTGTTACATTGAACACTTATCAATTCTACTAAAAAAAAAGAAGTTCAAATCATAAAATTAAAAAAGAAATTGTAAAATATATTTAAGATTCATCTTAAATAATCATTCATCAAACATGTTAGTGGCCCAAAGCCCCAAACAACTTAGGGTACCAATGTAAGAGAAGTGGTTAACACTAAGGCCTAGGAATGCCGACACACTCAATTGGACGTGTTGAATTTAGAACAGGGTCAATGGACTAAGCCAAAACCTAACTTTTTTTCAAAATCAAAATCAAATCAAAGTGGAATCTTGTAAATTCCATGGAGGAAGTGCTCACATTTTGGATTTGACTTTTTTAATCCAATCAACTTTGCCGACTATACTTGTGCATTTCTTAATGATGTACACAATGTACAGTCATTGAATGAAAACCTCAATTATTTGAGCATAGGTTTGATCAAATAAAAAATCTTCAAATTTTTTTTATTGATAAAAAAACTACATATTTAATTCCAAACTTCTTTTCCCTTGTTTTTCAAGGGTAGACTTTAGTTTTGATCAAATTAAAACACATGCACCTCCTTTATTTTCCGCGAGGTATCATATATTATAATTTGATACTCTTTTTTGTGTGCCATCAACTACTAAATTAAAGTCTATTTCAAATTATAATAACCCACAAATATCATGTAGAAACAGATATCATATAGAACAACAAACACCATGAACATGAGAGATTTACGTGGAACACTCAAAACAAAAAAAAACCATGGAAAAAGAGAGATATTATTATATTTACAAATTACATTGCGATATATTTTTAGAAAAATGGAAGAGTCCTAATTATATTAGAAGACTCAAAAGGAACAGTTCTACTTGAACTCTCTTCTCCTTACTCAACAGAAGGATACAGTGAAATTTGATCGGCTGAAATCATCTTATAATCTTTTATTAATGCAATTCTATCTTAATCGAAATAGTTTTAGTATGACTACTATCATCTCAATAAGACAAAAAAATAAAGAGTGAAGTAACATAAAAAATCTCTGGTTTTTAAGGCCCTTGATTTCATCTAATGTTGGGTGAATCATTTTAATGGGGGCACTAAATGAATGGAGTTGTATAAATTTTTTTTGTAGTGGATTGCTTGTAGGATATGTTTTTGGAAGCTAAGGAGGAATGGCTACATTGATTGATGGTCTGAGTGGGATTTTCCAGTCTCTAAGTGGATTTTCTGGTTCCCCAATAAATAGCCATCAATTGCATTCCATGATGGAATGTAGCTAGCTAATCCACCGGTCAAGATATGTACTGTCTTTCTCACCCATATGATGGCCTATTCCCCTCCTTTTTACTCTAAAATCCAGAGTCCAAACACATTCTAATGGAACCGGGTCCACTATTCCGACAGGGTACATACAGAATGTACCAAACATACTTTAAAGCAACAGGGACCATTAACAACGAATGAATTATTATTTTTTTTTTAATTTACGTGTGAGAAATCGTGGAAAATCAAGTGTAAAGGTGATACACATTGTTCTTCAGGTATACCAAATTAAACTATGGGGGCTCGAATTTGGCACCTCTCATTTCTTGTGGTAGAACATTAATCAGTTGACTTTCACCCACGTGGACAAATGAATTAGTTTTAATGAGAAAAATAGTTTTTTAATAATGGTTCTAAGACTAAAATTTACAAGTGATCATCAAATTTTTAGTTCAATAAAATGTTTTTTTTTTCAACCATATGATTTGACCATTATAAAGTCAGATTTTATATCTTCTCCATCAATTTGAAAATATCTTATATTTTAAAATTTCAAATTTCCCCAATAAGACCGGACTTTATTATGCTTAGGGGTGAAGCTCATACAGGTTGAGCCGGATTTTGCTAAACTCAATCCAACTCATGTCATACCTAGCTAAAATAGACCCAACCTTACTCGACTTAAAAGCCCAGATTTTGTAACCCATCCCTACTCTTATTTGGCCCAAGGATCCAACCCAAACCGATTCTAAACCCAAATTTGGATATATTCTCCCTTTTTTTTCCATAAAAATCCAAATTAATATAGTTAATTATTTAAATAGATAATATTTCCACACATTTATTGTCAAGAAAAATAACAAATAAATTGAAAATAAATAAACTAATTCATTCCACACATTTAATATTTGAAAAAAAAAAGACAAACAAAATATAAAGAAATAAAGTTTTATCGATAAACAACATGATTATTGATTTAATGATAACCTAAAAAGGATTTATAAAAAATTTAAGTATTCATCCTGGCCACTGGTTATTAAATTGGGTCAAGTCAGGCAGGATTTTCAAAGGCGAGACACAGTTCGACTTGAATTTAATTTGAGTTTTTAATCTTACCTCCCAACTCAATCTAACCCTAGTATAAAACATACTCAACCCAATCCACTTAAGTTAGGTCTCCTACATCTGACTATTACTCCTATAATCGGTTGTACCATTTTCTCATAACAGTAAATCAAGAACCAGTAAACATTGGCTGCTATTTGGAATTATCCATAGATATTTGAATCACAGATGGAGACAGAAAAGGGCCTCCTCGTGTACAAAGACAAGAAGTAAAGATGTCAGGGATCAAATGGTACCAACATTTGCAAGCTCAACCATATCATGGAGCAAGGAATTGACTGATTGAAGAAAGGACAGAAAAGGGAGTAGAAAGAACTTGAAAATGTTGACGAGACCGGCACCATCGTAAATGCGCAATGAAAGAGAAGGCAGGCAACAGCTAGGGTTGATGGGCATCAAGTCCCTTGAATGGAAATGTTGAAAAATGATGCGAGTACCCAGGAGTAAATGCACAGCAGATTGATTATTCGTCCATGCCAGTGCAACATGGACCATCTTTTAAATGCAGTGTCTCATTCCATTCAACTGTTCCTGTTGGGTTTTGTAGAGCCATGGACTGGTAGGTTCTGAGGACAATTATGTAATTTAGATTGTGCCTATGTAAACCCTAATCATGGAGTTGTATAATCTCTCTTTTTCTTGAGAGAAGGGAGAAGAACAGAAATCGTAAAGGGTGGACATCTCTTTTTTATTTTCTTACCTTTGAGTATAGTGGATTTGGTTTGAATCCGTGGACGTAGTGAAGGAGAACCACATAAATCTTTGTGTCTTTGTGTGTGTTTGATTCAGGGGTGAAAATATCGGTCGATACGAAATGTATCGGCAGATATATATCTATTTTTCAAGACCGAATAATATCGGTCGATACGTCTTGTATCGGTCATACAAAAAGTTTATCGGCCGATATGACCAATAAATGGCCAAAAATATCGGTCACAATATCGGCCGATATGTATTAAAATCGATTTTTAAATTTTTTTCTTTAAAAAAAAACGTTATGACGACTTTTCATTTTTTAATAAAAATTAATGGTGACTATTTAGAAAATGATAGAAAAATTAATGATGGCTTAATCAAAATTGATGAAAATTTATTTTGAATTCTCGTTTTTTATAGAAACTTAATTGTCATTTTCATTTTCTGCTGAATTTAATTGTGTCTTTTCGTTTTTTATGAAAATTAATGGTGACTTTTCAAAAAACAATGAAAAATTAATAATGTCTAAATTAAAATCGATGAACATTTATTGTCATTTTTTCATTTTTTGATGAATTTAATTGTGTCTTTTCGCTTTTTATGAGAATTAATGGTGACTTTTCAAAAAACAATGAAAATTAAATAATGGCTAAATCAAAATCGATGAACATTTATTGTCATTTTCGTTTTTTGATGAATTTAATTGTGTCTTTTCATTTTTCTTTTTGCAAATTTAATTGTCTTTTCATTTTTAGATGGAAATAAAGATAATTTTTTTAAAAAAAAAAATTAAAAATTAATGGTGGCTTAATCAAATTCGATGAAAATTTATGGTTGTGACCTTTCATTTTTTTTTATTTTGAAAATTTAATGGTGATTTTCATTTTTTAATAGATATTAATGGTCATTTTTTTTAAACAATGAAAATAATATTTGAATATGTAAATGACCGATATTTAATGAGAAAATTATATATTCATAAAGCCCATAATTTTATTTATTTTCTAAAAAATTAAAATTCGGATGAGAGAAAAATATCGCCGGAATATCGACCGATATATTGCTATGGGCGATATTTTGACCCATGGTTTGTTTTTCCGTTTATTGTTTATGAGCTTCTTTTCCCAAAAGTTCCAGAGCAAAGAAATCAAAATTTATTGAGGTATTGCTGAGATATTTGGTGGTAAAAAGAAGATTTGTTTTGATAGATTTGTTTCTCTTACAATCTATCTAAAGTATTGCCCTTTGTGGTGGCATGTAGAAATCTCTCTCATGAATTGTTAACATTTTACAATGAATAAGATGCTACGAATTTATTTAGCAAAATACATTTTGGTTGCCTTGATGACAACCTCACTGCGATGGTGATTAATCAATCCTGCACATGCACTCTGGACACCGAGGATATCTGTATATACTCCTTGCGACAGGCCTTTCATGGATCTGTTTAGTCTCCCTCACTGATTTCCTGACTCTTTCTTCCAACTCCACCCATTCTATTGTTGCATTCTTTATGAAGAGTCCAGCCAGCCGACGCTTGTTGGGTCGAATTGTTGGCATTCTGCCTCCACCATAGTAGATCCTATAACCAGAAACTAGGGACGAAAGCTGACTCCCAGAGTCTGTAATGGCAAAGACATCCGCAGCAGCACATACTATGAAGTCCAAGGCCGCTAACTGTGCAAGGACAGTCAATTAGAAAGGAATGTTCAAGGGGAAAATAATCCAGTAAGAACTCCGTTAGAACTTGTTGGATGTAAATTTACACCCCTTCCCTCCTCACACCACTCACCTATCCCACCCAAAAATAAATTGGATCCTTATCTTATTTGGCCCCATTTCAATTTAGACCCACCACAGGATTGAACCCAGTCATATGGCATTGTTCCATCTTTATGGGCTTCAAAACCATGTAGGGCAGATATTAGCGCCTCCCCCCCCCCCCCCCCCAACACAATCCCCTCCCTCCCCACATATGGCATTGTTAGAGGGCATTAAGCATGAATTGACAAAGTATGCATGTGCATGAATCACAAGAAACTTCATAAAGATATTTGAGGTGGAGGGCATGATTTTTTGAATATGTATTAAATATAACCCTGTAGTCATATATGGGGTAGAGGATTTGTCTGTAGTAGACCTTTATGGTTCATGGACACACCATCATATAAATGGCTATTCAGTTAATTGAATCATCATAACTGTGCAGTGGATGCACCCAAACAAAAAAAACCACAATGATTATTATTTTTTTTTAAGAGGGACGTAAACCACAATGATTGAATTATCTCCCTCTCTCTATCTGGAAAAAAAGGAACCCAATCAATGTAGTTTTCCCTTGAATGCAAACCACTGACACTATTTGGCTACTACTGATTGGTTGAAGGCTTCAGTCAGAAAGGATTACCCAAGTGGACCTTTTTTTTCACTGTATTGACTGGTGGTCCATCCATGGTAGGGCTGATAGATAAATCATATAGATTCACTAAGCCATATAGCCAAATGTATGATGATGAGTAATGGTAGACATAGGGTCCTGGCAAACGAACTCATAAGAAAGTAAGAAACATCCTTAAATTAGTCATTGACCCAAAGGCAAATAATTTCGTAGGGGGTATGCTTCCAATAGAACATGTTTAAGTTCAACCTCAACACCATTCTCTGCCATTCCTAAAAAAACACCATGAAATAGTTGTCTTACTATCTATGGCAACTGGGCATGTGAATGGCAGAACTACTAATAATATGGTTAAGCCTATTATGTTACTGTGTAACTAGGTATTTGAAATGAGAAAACAACAGTAAATACACTTGAGAACATAAGAGTAACAATTATGATTCTTGAGACTTCAAAAGGGAGCGTATTGAGATTCTAACAAGACGATGGCCTTCAATACAAAAGTAAAACTAATAAAGGCTATTTACTTCTCCAATTTGTTAGTTCTGAATTGTTGGTGACCAAGTAGGAATTTTGAGATTGAAAAGATTATGGAGATGGAAGTGTACTAGAAAAAACAAAGTCATGTTGATTACCTGAGAAGAAAAATTCAAGAATGGTTCGATCTCAGAAGGTGAAAGCAGCTTCTCCTTAGTAACTAAATTAGGATACAAGCTGGTCAAAGCAGCCATTCTTGACATTCCCCCATAGATGTCTGCACCAGCAACATAGATGCGTGTCTTACGGTTGAAACCAAGAGCAGCAAGCATCAGAACCGTCTCTTCAGGTGTTAGAGGGCATTTGCCCTCCAATCGCAGTGATGCAGCAGAAGGTAGCCTGCAATACAATAACTAATTCATTGGAAACTCCAAAAACTGGACCCAGAGGCTTAACTGGATTAGTGTATGGTTTGACCTAATCCGGTTCAGGCACCACTCTCACCTGATCAAACCAATCATAGAAAATATAATAAAAGAAGAATGAAAGATAAAAGGTCAAAAGACTAAAAACCAAACTGGTCAAAACAGGCCACTTCTACTAGTTCTGCCTGGTGTCAAACGAGACATGTACAAATGACACTGACAGGGTTTGACAAAATGGTGGTTCCCTAATCTGACCAGACTAACAAGATCAGTGGTTGACAGTCAAACCAATTTGACCATCAGTCAATGGAAGATACGGAAGAATATGGATTAATTAATAATTTCCCTTATCCAGATACTTAAAAAAAAAGAAAATCTTATGCCAGATCAATGCTCATCGGCAAAGCGATCCAGCAAAATCGGAATCCCTAGTCTTTACTGAGACAGGAGATAGAAGAAAAGTCTGCAGCTCAACAGCAGGGAGAAAGAAAGAGAGAGAGAGAAGATAGGATAGGAAAAATAAAAATAAAATTGATTTCTTATTTCATAATGACGAAAGTTGCTCTCCCGTTTCCTATATATATATATATATATATAACATCTAAAAGAGAGAATCCTAATCCGGCATGGAATCTGGAATAAACTAGGCAACTAAATTCAAAAATAAAACTCAAGAAGAATTCTAATCAAACTGGCTAAGCATAAAAATTTAAATAAATAAATAAAATTAAAAGTGGGGTTCATGAGTGAATCAGGCGCGGCCCGTGTTCTACATAAAAATCAGTTGCCACAGGAACATAATTAAAATAACCTAGTTTATAAATTAACTATGTGAACCTCTGAATCTACTGACATGTGGATAAAATAATCAGTATGATTCATACTTGTTGCTTTCCTTCAGAAGTGTCAGTGCAGGAAAATGGATTGCACGGTATGCATCCAACTCTTTTCTCTCTTCTTCACCGCCCCCAAATTCACACATGGAATGAGCTGCCATGTCAATTTCAAACCTGAGGTGCAGAGCTAAATATTGAGAACCATCTTTAGGAATACCCAATTTTGCTTTGCCATTCAGTTCCACTGCAAATGGGCCCAATAGATTACGTTCCACAAGTCCTGAATGCATTATATTCGGACGCATCCTTTGGACAAGCAGCGCACCAGTTTTTTGTATTTTAGGGACAAAATGCAGAGCATGAAAATTGCATCTGCATCGAAGTCTCTGAATGAAAGAACATCAGTTAGAATAAGGATATAAAACAATAAACACATGCATGGACACAGACACACACACACACACACAGTTGTGTCCTTTCTGGGCATGGACGTAGATGGAGTGGGCCTATGCAATTAACAGGAGTGAGTAGTATGTTAAATTCCGAACAGGTTGATTGCATATAACGGAAGGTGTCCAGGCACCTCACCCATAGGGGACTTTACCCGACTAATCATTCGGAGCATGTGCACACCTCCCTGCACACACATACTGGGTTCAAGCGATGAAGAGTAACCCCATGGGGAGTGGCCCCAAAGGGGTTTGAGCATGATTGAACTCAAGACTTCCCTTCATGAGGGGAGCTCTTGACCGTCAGGCCAACCCCCTCTGGGTTGTTTTAAACAGTATATAAAGTGGACCTTCTGATAATCTCAATCTAATGTTGAACAGATGGGCATGTCAAGTTCGGATGTATACCAATTCATGCATTGGGAGGGGATCATAGATGGCCCCACTGCCTGAAAAAAGGGAGGGGTGAGACACAGGCTTACAGGAAACGGTTTATATGAATAATAAGCGATACCAAGGACCATAAATAAAATTTCTAAGAATTTTCACAATGATGATGCATGAACCATTAAGATTCCAATATTTTAAAATGAGTCCCATTTCCTTGATTAAAATGAAGTACCTGTAACTGAAATGGTATGGGATCAAACGCGAGACGGTTCCCAAATCCGAGGAAATGGACAACTCTATTTCGAAGTAGGATGGGAAGAATGTTTTTCAGATAAAAGCTTGGCTTTGCTTCCTTCATGATTTCTGCATCAGTCACCTATGAAGAATTTCATCATTGATGCCAGTATCATCAGCAGAAAATAAGTAGGCAGAATGTTTACAGTTTGCAGAAGCAACTAGAAAGCAGTGGAATAAAAAGTACTTACAACACTACCAATTGCTTCCAAGTCTAATGACTGCAGTTCCATAGGAAGTTTCTTCACAATTCGGATATCAGCTTTCAAATAGTTCACAAAATGCTCCTCCTGGTAGATATCGCCGAATTGACTAAGAAATTATAGATTTGGTACTGTTACTTTCGATGATTCCATCTATAAAATGTAAAAAACAGTTCAATGGTAGCATAACATTGATAGTTAACCAGCTCCATTAGTTCACTAATACATCACAATTAAGCAAAAATGAAGTTCTATCTCATCAAAGATTTCTTTTCCTGTCTCATAAGAAGATGCTAAAATTGAGAAACAAGTAAACTTAATCGTTTACATTTTGTGAAGTAAAACATATTGTAAAACAACGGAATAAACCCAGAAGATGAACACCCTATATATATAATCAACCATTCTTCAGGAAACAAACCCATATAATTCACTACGATCGAGAAACCAAATATGCATTTAAAAGCCACAACTGACGTACAAAGGCACACCTCTCCCCTGCCCGGCGTCCCCACCCGCCCACCCCAACCCTTGGGTTTGTTTAAATGAAGAACCAATGATATGATGTCAGCAATATGACACTACGTACAGATCATATGATTTGACTTGTATGTTAGCATAACCAAAAGCATTCTAGCACGTTGGAACTGAGAAAGACAAATACGAATAACCTTTTCAAAAAAATAAAAGGAAAAAGATATGTTTGTTACAGTAGTGATTTCCCACAGTGGATAAGCAGTCTCTACACTCGCAATTAACAATAATATAGAATATTTGCAAAATGAGATTTAACATCAATTAAACCAGTAATATGGCAATGTAATCAAAGATTGCAGTAGCAACAGCATGTTGGAAATAAATAAAAAACCCACAATGCAGTGAAAACACAAGCAACCATATAGAAATATAAAATATCTACAAGTGTGCCTACATCCATAGTGAGATCGGAGCAATTTTACTATCTTCAAGAATAGGGTTACAAAAGCACTCTCTTCCTCATGCCTCTTAATTGTAGATGAATTCCATAGCCCCAAAAGTCCCTCAAAGATACATTACATAGTTGGTAGCCATAGAAAAAAAAATTAAAAAAAAATCCCTGGTACATTAAAAGGTCCCCAACCAAGGGGGCACTACCCCCTAGGAACCCCAAACTTAGGAGCTGCTCCACACTCTTGAAAACCCTTTAGCAGAGTCTAGTGTCCAATATGGCTCAAATTCCCATAGAGTCATGGTTTTAAAACTTGCTATGTAGTCTTGGTGGCAAAAAATGAGTACCTCAAGAGAAACTTAACGGTTGGATAAGTTTTTCTTGGACTTGGCTGACTTCTCCAAGTCGAGTTACTCACCATGAGCAGTGAGAGTTGCAATTCTGAGTCGAATTACTCACCATGATCCATTAGAGTTGCATTTCTAAGGGATGCAAACATCATTGTTATATTTAGATAAGAACATAAAGGGGCTTTTGGAGTTAAAAGAAAGAAAGGGAGGGGGGTGGGGTGTAGTCATATAAAAGGCTTCCACAAACCTTAGATCTATTTCTATAGAGATTTTGCAAGGAAAAGAAGGGAGAGATGAGGAAGAGATGGATGGAGCAACAATGAAACATATGCGATGAGTTTTTTTATTTTTCTTATCTTTTCTCTCCTCTTTTTTTCCTTTCTACTTCTTCTTCCTTACTGCTTGTTCCATTTCTTGTTTTCCCCTTTACTTTTTCTTTTTCTTTTGTTTATTTTCATTCATTCATTCTTCTTCTTAGTTTTTTCTATTTTCTTCATTCATCATTTTCACCTTCCTTTTTTTCCCCTTTTTTTCTTCTTCCTTTTTGTTTTTTATTTTGCATTCAACTACTTTCTCCGTCCCTCCTCCAATTTATGTTTTTTATTTTTGTGTTTTTAGCTGATTTTCATTTTTAATATTTTAATATATATATATATATATATATATGTAAAATATATTAAAATAATATTATGTTAATACATTTGACTGAGTCTTGAAGTTTTGACTCGGTTAAAACCCAACTGTCTTCATATCAACTTAACTCAATGAAAAATATAATTGAGTTCAGTTTTCGAGGATTGCACATAATACAAGACATCTCTTCTTCCTCTTTTACTTAATAGAGAGATAACAACTGAGGACAGAGCAACAGACAGAATACAAGACATCTTCACAAACACAACAATCAAATATTACCATAGAGGCCTGGATACCTTGGTCTTCAAAAAAAAAATATTACTATAGAAAGTGGTGCGCTAGTTGCACCACATTATATAAAAATGACACCCAAGAGGCCACATTGCTGAGGAAAAGAAAGGTCCAGAGGATGGGTGTATCACCACAAAAGAGCTAAGTACATATCATTTCTACAGAGAAGTCCTACAATGCATGAACCAGATGAAAACACTCAATGAGATCAAACTATTGATTAAGAAGCCATCTGTTAGAGTGATTATCTCTTTATTTTGTGGAGGAGTACAGGACTAGATTATCAGGGGAAGAAGGTTGGGGTAGAACTCCCTTTTATTGTTATTTGGAGGGCTACATTCCACTGTATCTGTACGGGAGCCTATCCTTTGCATTTGGTTTAGGGTTTAAACTTGCCTTTGGGGTGGGGGGGGAGGGGGGGAGATTCTTAATTAGAAGTCACATTTGCAAATATATTTCTGGAGATTCTTCACTTCCAAACAGACAGATTCTACGATTGTTAAAGAAAATTTTCATTAGAAGAGACCAGTATGCGTAAATGACCCATCAAGGTCAACTAGAGTGACTTTAACTGAATCAGAAGTTATCGTGTAGTAGTAGAGCATGAAAACAGTCACTGAACAATACACCTGATAAGTGATTGTGAACAAAAACGAAAAGATAAGGGAGAACATGGGATTAGATGTTGAGCATCATGTTGGAACATAGGCAGGAAAATAATTTATAGTAGTAGTAGAAAAAGAAAATTATTAAGAAACAAGACTGAGTCATGTTCTGGTGAATGCTGTCTTAGAGACAGAATTTCACCTCCTTCACAATCCTAGTCTCTAGATGCCCGAAGTTGCTTGCTCACTGTTCCTGAGACCCCTTGGCTTTCCAAACAAACTAGGGTGGCCCTGGTGCACTTTAGCAAGCCTCTACTGCACAGTATTGCCTTGCTGGTTTGCCCCAACAGAGATGGTAAAACAAAGAAAGATGTAAAGATGCTTGCGTAGAAGAGAGGAGAGTTTCTATGTATTGAGTGTTACGTCTTGCACCCTTCCCAGATATCTCTAATATAGAGATGCCCAGGTAACCTCAACAAATAACTCAATGGAGCTCTTGGCACTAAGCCCATCAATCTGCAACAGTAAGATGGTGGTGAACGGATGGAAACAACCATGCAAACCTGGAGGTTGTGGTGTAAAACGTAATATATAAAAGAAAGGAAGTTAGAGATTGGGACCACCCATACCTGGCTTGGCTAGGCCCATTAGGCCCAGTGGCCTCCCAAACTAGCCTAGCCTGCCTAGGTTGGCTTGGCTTGGCCTAGCCAAAGCCACTGCAGCATGCTCGCCCACCACCAGTACACAGTAGCCACAGCCACTGCATGCAGTCTCTGTCTTTCTTCCTTCCTTCTTGTTTGAGAGAAAAATACAATAAAGAAGGCAGCCAATGTGATGTGATCATCATCTTATCACGTATGCCATAATTTCATTTGAAAGGTAAATCATAACTGTATGTAACAAAGATTCGTTCTATGCTACATGAACAAATAATACCATCAAATAGAAAGGAAAGTATACCTCTCATCTCTCCAAACACTATTATATAAAAAATTTGGAAGAACAAGTGTTGCATTGAGTAAACGAGCAACAACAACAGCATTGCAGACCTGTTGCCAAGCAAGATTAAATTTCTCCAATTAGAAACACAGTATCCATGAGAATAGGAAAAACAACAGAAATCAATGCATAACATGTTTGAATGCAGAAGATCTGGAAAGCATGAAACCAGTTGCTTTGAAAATAAATTGCAACAGAATGTATAAGATTAAATAACAAAATGCATAAATAATCATTATATAATCAAAATGGGTCCTTTTCTGGGCTGCTACTGTTGGAAAATAATCTATATGAATTGAGGCCAGACTGCCAGAAACCAACTCAGGGCACTGTACAAGCAGAAAGCAATGTCATGAGTTTAGTCTATGATGGTTTCAGCAGGCCTGAATAATCCATTCTAAAACCCAGATGGACCCTTTTGTACCTGTGACCTATCAAGAATCACTGGAATTCTCATCACCATAACTCTTCTTCATATATCTTTAGCTAATGCCCAAAGCCTACATTGACTGGTCTTAAAATAACACAGACAAATGCCATCCTCCACAAAATCCTCAACGGCTCAACATGAAGCTATTAGGTATTCAAATTGAAATTTGCACATCATAGCTAGGAATTATCAACTGATGCAACAATGTACTTTGACAGTGGAATAACTCTGGTTAACAATAAAACTATCTTCATATGGTCATCTTCATTACAAAGGTCATATTCCATCTGTCTTAGTAATTCTATATTTATCTGCTACTTTGAATCTCAAGTTCAGTAACATCAAGGTCTGCGCAACTCATATGGTTCCCCAAATTAGTATTCTTCACATACAATTAGAAACACCCTCAAATAAAGAAACAGAGAACCTTTTTCAACCTAGTACCAGAAAATTGGATTACAAAGTTCTTTTCTGGAAAGAATATCTGACAATATTCAGAAAAGTAAATAAATTATCTCATAAACACTACTTACAGCTACTCTCTGCTGGTTTATGCCACCATTTGCACTGACAAGAATATATCCATTTTCTCCCTCTACAATTTCAAAATGAACAAATATAGCAAAATCAGTGAGATGTTTGAATGCGACTAAAAGTAATGCCACATTGATAAATGGAGGCCAGGGGACTGGAAGATCATTTGTTTCTTGAGCCCAGAAAATTATGGAAATATAATAGTTGAAAGAAACCTTTATTAACATTACCACAAGCGTCCCAACTGATTTGATCAGCACAAGGTGTCCAAGAAGAAGCAGGAAGCAATGGCTCCTTCCATAGATCTTGAGGTTCAGGTTTACTAGCTCCCTGAAGCAATAGTAATCAAAAGATGATAATTGTACCTAACAGCTAAAATGTGCAGTGCCCAGAGTAGAAGAATAGCAAGACAATAGAAAACACCAAACCTACCTCTGCCAAGGCATGGGCAGCCAAAGCCAACAGCCTAGAATACATCACTCTCTGTGGCCTTCTCCCTTTTACAGACTCACTCCACTTATTCCACTCACCCTGCAAATATTACCAAGAAAAAGTAAGCTCACTTGGTTACTTATATACATAAATGTTGCCAACAAAGCTGAACCCATAAAATAGCCTTTCACAATGGAAGTGTTAACTTCTCTGTAAATGGTATGTCACTTTGTTACTTCCTAAAAAATTATATAATATTTTTGAAATGGTTCACAGTGATTTAAAAAAAAAGTAAGAAAAGTAGAGCTAAAACAAGAAGCGTGATTCCAATAGAAAGAAGCAAAAAAAAAAAAGAAAAAAAAAAAAGCTTACACGTCTATACTGGGTTAACCAAGAAGGAACAAAAAATAGATCCCATCCCAAACTAGCATGCAACTTTCCAACTGTCAATTTAGCTGACTTCGGAAGGATAATTCTCCAGCTCATAATTCAGTGGGATATTCCTTTTCTTAGGAAAATAAATAATTTCATAATTCCTAATTCCTAGTGAGGCATCTCAAAGAGAGTGGACAATCTTGGCAAGAGACATGACATTCTAGTTGGCTAGACCATGACATGTTCTAAATTAATGGGTACAAATTTTGAATGGAAAAATCATTTCCACCATGAATACGATGTAAATGAATTCAAGCATATAGGGGAAGTTTGATGGCTGATACTGGAACTCCACTCCTATGATCAAGGCCCATTCCAAGGAAACACTCCACTCCCTAGAAAAAAGCCAACCAAGTTTAAGATTTATATATTGCCCAAGAATCATTCATGTGCAGCCTGCCAACCCGCAAAGAACACATCTTGGCATGAGATTTTAGGGGTTAATAGATGCATGTGGCATCTGTTATGAACATGGATATATTAGTAACGATATCAAAAAGATTTGCATTGCCACCAAATCAGGAAGTATAGTATATCTTAGAGTCACTGTTATCTATAAGATGTGGTTGTATTCATTAAGATGCAACTTTTTACATGAAGTGGAATGCGTGCACACAAGTTAACTGGTAAAGACATGGCAGTGAACTGACATATGAGCATTCCGATAGACATACCCACAATGAGTGCAAAGGTTGCATCTTAATGGATACGATCACATCTTTATAGATAAGAACAAATCCTAAAAGATACTAAGCTTCCTTATTTCTAGATATAATCAAAATCTTTTTCACATCACTGATAGTACATCCTAACATGGTGGCATCCTCAGGGGTTTATAATATGTTCCTTGTTCCTCGAGTATATAAGGTGGGAGAAACATAGAATCACATTCTCTTATAACATCAAAAAGTTAAGCTAACAAATCTTCTTTACTGAATAGAACCAAACCAACATTATGTTGGGCAGCAAACCAGTCCCACATTGGTTGTGAAGGGGCAGATCTACATACTTATATGGAATTTGGGTCACTCCACCTATCAGGCTAGTCTTTTGGGCTGGATAATCAGTCCTAACAAGTGGTATCAGATCCATATCCTAGGCCAATGGATGTGGACTCAAGGGATCCCTTAGCCGAACGGGATGGCCCGCGACGTTCTATCTGCCGGAGATCCTCATTCAAGAGGAGGATTGTTGGGCAGCGAACAAGTTTCACATTGGTTGTGAAGGAGGAGATCTAGGGACTTATATGGAACTTGGGTCACTCCACTTATCAAGCTAGTCTTCTGGACCAGATATCCAGTCCTAACAAGTGGTGTATCAGAGCCATATCCCCAGGCCAACGCATGTGAACTCAGGGGATCCCCTAGCAGGATGGGATGGCCGGCGACATTCTATCTACTGGAGATCCTCGTTCGAGGGGGGGATTGTTGGGCAGCGAACGAGTCCCACATGGGGAGATCTAGGGACTTGTATGGGACTTGGGTCACTCCACCTATTAGGCTAGTCAACATTCCTACAAGCAAAGTTGATATTTTTCGTTCTTAAATTTTACTCTATATTTATAAAAGTGGCCAATTCAAACTTCGCTGAATAATATTTTGGTGAACCCACTGCCTGCAACTCATTCAAAAGGGGACACAGAAATACCCACTTCAATCCACTGACTCAGATCTGTATCAGTCAAATTCGTAAACTCTGCTAAAATTTACTTCAGCCTCAACTTGAATCCCCATGGATCTGGAGAACCCTTCCCCCTTCAATCAACTGTAGCTCAATTTGGATAGGCAGATTGATACTCCTACTTTGAGCAAAACATACTTGATTATGTTCAAATTTTGTCATAGACCTTTTCAACTTGCATGTTTGTTGCTAACTACTTAACCATCATACTTCTAGAAACAATTCACAGCTACCAGTAAAGAGCAATTGAAGGAGATAGCCAGAAGAATTGAGACACAAGAAAATGAAAGCATGGTTTAAAAACATTCTCAATCACAATCACATTACATATTTCACCGATGAATTAGCTTGAAAAAATCCAGCAAGTGAGAAATTCATACCCGACTAGATGATGAAAGTAAAGAAGACGGCGATGTACCATCGAGAAACAAGCCATCATCGAGGTGCTCGTCATCTTGCAGGCGCGAAAGCATCCACCAGTTCGTAAAGAAGTAGAACCCCACCAACCCGACAATAGCAATAAGCCCTCTCACGCGCTTCCGCTGCCAGACCTGAGTCACCGCCCTTCTCCTCCCTCGCTGCTGCTGCTTTGTCACAGCGGTACCGGAACGGGTCCAGTAAAACCGGCAATGGGGCCAGATTCGCCACACGGAAAGCGAACGGAAGGCCCAAGAAGCGGAAGGAGAGGGGGATGGGGAGAGAGAGGAGCGACTGAGGGAGAATCTGGAGGCGTTTTTGGAAAAGGAAGATCCGAAAGGAGAATCTCGGGCTGTGGGGGATCCGGATCCTTGTCTGTTTCTTGGGGAAGTTATTGAATGAGAAGATCTTGCATGGAAGGCGCTCGACCATCCATCGATCTCTCCTTCTTCTACTTCTGCTGCTGCTGCTTCTGCTTCTGCTTCAGCTGGAGCTTTGCATCTTTCTCCGCTTTCAACAAACGGCTCCGAACCACCCAGAGCCATATCTGCGTCCGATTTACTTTGTTTTGGTGAAAGTGAGAAGACGAGAAAGCAAAAAGAAGAAGAAGAAGAAGAGAGAGCTGAAGCTGAAGGAGAGCTGGGAGCGACAAACCAGTAAGCTTACTCGCGCGCATACTAGTAAAGTAAAGCACATAGCGCCACACGTGTTTGGCACCAATCCATGAACGGAAGATGGGCGTGGCCCATTTAAGTCACTTAAGTGGGGGCCACATTATATATTGTTGGCATTGGATTATTTGAATGACGATTTCTATTTTTAATTCAAAATTTCATTTATTAATTTTAATGAATCAAACTTCTCCACCAGAATCTTATTTTTTATCAAATTATTAGTTAACAAAGTCAACCTGTCTCAAATATATTTTTAAGATTATAGAAAAAACCTAATTTGAGTATAACTTTTTCAAATAATGTCCTTTTATAGAATATTAGACTTTAAAGAATTGAAATTTTAATCTAAATAAAATATGTTTTAAAATTTTAAAAAATAGTTAAAAAATTAGAAAAAATGAACTTAATTTAAAATTTCTGTTATCGGGTATCTCATATTAACATGCATCTTCTATTATAATTTATAAATTTTTATTATAAAAAATATTTAAATATTGAAAAAAAATCATGCACACTCTAAAAACTATATCCATCATACTATGGTTTTTCTTATTTTTACTCTAAAAAAATTTGTATATCATTTTATTAACTTTTTACAAAAAAAACTCCAAAATAATCAATATAATTAAAATATCAGTCTAAATTTTTTCAAATTTGACTTTTATCGAAATTTGTGGTTTTGATGTGGGCCATAAAAAAAAAATCAAAAGGAACATTTTTTTATTTCTAGATGCATGGGCCCACCCCACATCCACATGGAGAACAACGCTAGATCTAGGATCTGGCACACGTGCACGACGTTGAGTGGAAGGTGAAAAGTCGTCAGAACTCAGACGAACGTTACGGGAATGGAGAGGGAAAATGTGTATTCGCGCGCATATCCATGGCAGCAAAGTACACACCTGTTGCCCCATGTTTGTCCCTTTTTACTTTTTCGTGTTAATTTTGTCGGTTTCCGACAAGAGAATCACCGTCTCAAGTTTGTAACTGACTTACTTTGACCTAAACCAAGTAATTTGCTTGTTAAAATAACATGCTTGATTTTTTATATTTAGGAGGTTAAAGTCTTTCTCATTATTTATAATTACCAATTTTTCGTTTATTGTATTATTTTTAATATACTTATATTTTATCATCAACAACGACCCTATAGGGCCGCAGCTTAGAGAAATGAATTTCACTTGAAAAAAATTATTATTTTTTTTTAATTAACATGTGGAAAAGTCAGACATATTCCTACTGAAACTCACATGGATGAGTTCACCACTCCAAAGGCACACCAAGGTTATACTATGAAGGCTCAAACCCACAATCTCTCTCTTCTTGAGGCGGGATACAACCAATTGAGCTTTTTTATGTGTTTAAATATATACGTCATTAGATTTTGTGAAACTTTTGAGTTCTTTATTGAATACAATAATAAAAAACTTTTGATTAAAAAGCGTCTGAAACTCATTTTGTCCCTCTAATTTTATCTATCTAATAACTTAAATAATTAGTGTGCTCTAGGGATTGTTCGCTCATTCGTGGGAATTCTACGCTAGGTATCCTGCGGTTTCCTACACGTAAATTTAAAAAAATAATAATATAAATATGTGAATAAAGATTGATAAACATTTCAGATTTTTTTTACAAGTGAGTTTCATATTTTAAATTTTATCTGCTCAACTCAGACATCACTCAAATCTAAATAAAAAAGTAGTTAAAGTATAAGATTATAAATACTTTTTTTTATAAAATGAAATAGAGGAAGTCTTTACTTAAATTTTTTTTTTTTTTGATAAAATGAAACAAATGTGAGAGCATAAAACAACCATTAAATTAGCGTTTAATTGGCTGTAAAACAACCATTAAATCAGCCTTTGATTGGATGCAAAAATAACCATTAAATCAGCGTTTGATTGAGATGAAGTCATGAAACAATGCAAGCCATTAGAAGATAATTTAGGAGTGATTTAAGCTGTAAAACAACCCTTAAATCATTTAAATCAGGCGTTTGAAAGAGAGATGAAACAATGCAGGCCATTTGAAGATATTGTAGGAGTGATTTCCCTAAGATCTTCATGTAAATCAAGCCCACTATGGAAGATTAATTATGGAAACTATGTAAATGGGATTATAGGTTTGACTAAGAAAGTCCAAATCAACGGCTAGAAATCGATTAGATTAGGGCGTGAGTTCATAACAGGCCTTGTACAATACCAAAAAAAGAAATAGTAAAATTCTAAAGCTCAAGATGAAATTCTACAACTTAAAAAAAATTCTATATTTTTTTTGTAATTTTTCATCATTTTTTAAAAACATTTGAAATTCTCGAGTTTGTTACTTAAAAAAATATTTGAACATGTAAATGACCCATATTTAATGAAAAAATTACATATCCATGAAGTTCATAATTTTCTTTATTTTCTGATTTTTTTTATTTTTTATTTTTAAAAATAGATGAGAGAGAAGAATATTGCTGACATCTACATATCCGCTGATATATCGGCGTGAATGAGATTTTAATCCCTGGTTGGTAAATGCTCCTAATATTATAAATTTTAAGATTGAGAATTTAAATCCTCAAAAATTTCCAAAGAAGAAAATACGTTAATACTAACATTCCTCATTTAACTCATAAAGTACATCAATAATAGAGGCCCACGTCGGATATTGGCCATTGAAGGTTCTTAAAGTATATATGTACATTAAAAATTAAGAAATCAAAAAGTAAAGATAATCTAATGGATCACTTTGGAAATTCATAGAACTCATATGAATTCACATTTTCCTGTCATTTCTTTTAAGATCAAGGTGTCTAGACATCTCACATGGACATGGGACAATTTAAAAATGACTAGTCTTTTGGGCATGTGCCAGCATTTCAATCCGACACACACGGAAGCTGCATTTGGACAAAGGGTAATTTTTTTGGGATTACTCTAGATATTATAAATATCCCTTCTTGAAAAATATATTTAAGAAGTGGGATTTTTTACTCTTACCCTTTAATTATCAAACAAGAATAATAGGGGTATCCTCCATCCAAATGCAGCCCGATTAAGAAACTAGAGAAAGTGGCCCGTTAAAATTGAATATGAATCAAACTCAAGATCCCACTTTTTGAGGTGAATACTTTAAAGTTACACTTCCCATAGCTTTAACGACGCCAAGGGTGGACTGGTGGAGGCATTAGAGAAAACCATTAGATGTAAGTTTGGGAGGCATCTTATATCCAAGTTTTAAATAATCTTGAATGTCCCATATTTGTCTTTCATCTGAAAGATTGCTAGTATATTATTTTTATTCATTCATTTCTAAGGCGAGAGACTAAAAGAGGTGAGACATTCTAATATAGAAATTCTTTTGAAGACCAAAACTTTCCATGCAAGATATGATTGACATGATTTTCTTATGAAATCAAAGAAACATATTCCATCCATGCAAAGAGCTAGAGAAATAGATTAAAAAAAAATATATTAAATGAGGAGAGAAGACAAGGATTAAAGATTTACCTCTCGTTGCATTAGATTTTCTCACATGAGCTCCCATTCTAGATGAATGAGATACATGACTTTCGCGTAGATTTCATTTGCCTTTCATTAGCATGCTTTGGAAGTAGACAAGGAAGGGAAAGAAAGAGAAAAGGAGAAGAGGCAGAAAAAAAGAAAGAAATTAGGAGAGAAATAAGGAAAGATCTTTTGTGCCGTAAGACTCGGGTCCAAAAGAAAAGAACCATAAATTCAACTATTTAGCGGAAATGACTCTCTCCCACCCTCCACTTATAGTATTTGAAAAAAGAAAATATAGAATAGAACATTGGATAAAACATGAATGGTCCTGATATTTATTTTTCATCATCATAGATTCAATCTCTCCTCTGCCTCTATTATCAATATGAAATTTCAGTCCTATTCTTTGGACGGTGACAAAAACCAATTTAGATCACAAGCTAGCTTGACTCAAGCTCTATAAAACGAAAATTCATGCTCAACTCATGAACAAATATTTTGAGTTCAAATTTATCCTGCCTATCTCAACGTTATTTATTTTGATGACTAAAGTGTTCAAAAGTCTCATCTGTATTTGGACATGTGATATTTTAACTCGATTAGTCTTTGAGACATATGCAAGCTTCTCAATCTCACACACCCTGAGTAAGCAATTGTATGAATCGAACTCAAGATCTCCTCCATCAAAAAGAACTTAACTCAATTTAGAATAAATAAGTCAAGGTCAGCCTTTGTTCAAATCAATTGGATTTTTTGAGGGCTACCCTAAAAAACATATCCCTTCACGTGAGGAATGCATTCTTAAAAGCTAAAACTCATTTTCGTTCAATTATTAACTTGTACTTCACCCCTATCATGTCCCAGATGATGAACGGTTCAGATTGATCATCATGGACAAGACAAGCTCCTCATGTACTTGAGTGGAATTGGTGACAAGTGCAAGAGAAATTACGTAAAAAAATTGTTTTTTTTTTTTAATTAATGTGTGAGAAGTCTCTCCTCACTTCTCTTCATTCAAACAAAACCTTCATAAAAGAAAAGGAGTGTCCAAATCACCACCTTAAACTTAACCATAATTCTAAAACTTGTGAAAAAAAAAAAATAGAACTTGCCTTACCCAAGTTGACAAGACTGTATGAGATGTTGCTTCAAGCAAATCAGATGATTTTTATGAGTCCGAAAGACAAACTCAGCTATCACTCATCTCAATGGGATTATGAGTCAATGAGAGTAATCCTATTTTTAAATCATAGTTTATAATATTGGTCAACACATATCGTGACATTTGTAGAAGATGTGAAGCAGACCAATTTATCCGTTGATGCTAATTTTTTACTGAAAAAGAAAAAAAAAGAAACAGTTCCGACTAATTTTCAAGTTATTTTCACCAATATTTTTTAACTTCAAAAGGTTTAACACATAGTCATTTTCATCAATTTTGACCCTTTTGAGTTATTTTCATTGATTTTTTCAAACTTCGACTCTACGATAATCTCAAATTTTGAGTTTTTTCATAAAAATAATTAACGAAATAATATTCAATGCTTATGAAATTCAATAGACATTTTAATGTTACTCACATAATTTACTCACATAATTTGTAAAGTGTCCATGTTATTTTCTAAGATTTTCTAAAAATTTGATAAAAGTCAATTTTTTTTAAGATATTTCTCATTTTCAAGTTTTTTATTAAAATAAATAAATGAAATGATATAAAAATGTTACTACAAATGAAGAGACCCTAATATGATTAATAGAGTTCTTAGAAGCTTTTTATAATTTTTAACATTTCAATTTTTTTATTAAACTTCAAAAAATTTATAATAAAAATTTTATGAACTATAATGGAAGATACATGTCATTAAGAGATACTTGAGAACATAAATTCATATATATATTTCCTCCTATCGATTTCTTTCTTTATAAAATTTTTAGACCTTTTCTAAAATTTTAGTTCATTTTTCAAATTTTTGTAATATATCAAAATTTTGACTATTAGCAGAGAAACATTACAAAAATGTAATCGAAGTCATTTTGCAAATTATGGTAAAAATAAAAAGTCATGATTTTTTTTTTCTTTAGTTCAGTAATAAATGCTAATTATTTGGAAACAATTCATAATTAATCTTTTTACATAGCTTCTGAAGTAATCTTTTTATATAAAAAAAAAAAAAAAAGGAACGACCATCTGAGAAGAAAATTCGAGTCAAATGCAGAGCATTTACATCCAATGAATGAGGGAGACAATAACGTGCAATAGAAGAAAAGTTTAATGGAGAGAGCAGCTTGAGCACGGGTATGATCCATCAAAGAGTGGACATGAAAAGTAAGAACCAAGAAAAAAATAAAATGGTCCATTTGACTCTATTCAAATAGAAGATCAAGAATTTACAGTTTAAACAATATATTCATTGAAAATTCTTTGTAATGAACAAAGATTTTATTATACAGCAAAATATTCGACATACATTGGCCAAGTCAACCCAAAGGAGTTAGAGTGATGATCAGAAACCTGCCTCACGAGCAAGAGTCCTGAATTCGACTCCACTTTAAAGGGCCACTCCCCATAGATTTACCTGGTGTGTGTGGGTAAGGAAGCTTGCATATGCCCTGATGATTAGTCGGGTGCTCTAAGAGGCCTGAACATAGTTAAAAAACAAAAAAAAAAATACATTCGCCAAGTCAAGCTAGGACATTCATGCAACAAGATGCCATTCGATAACCAAATTATATGCATGATTTGCCTTTTTTTTAATTTTTAAATACATGATCATCGAACACATTGAGTTACCATATTCCCATACCACATCTAATCCTGACATCAATTACCAGGTCATGTATATGATTATTGCTTGATGTCAGCAAAAGCTATGGCTGTTTGTTGTATGATGAGGCAATTGAATCCTATAACGTGCCTGCTTCCACTGTATGTTCTTATGCATATGATCATGTCTCAAAAATAGAAATGCATATTTACCGAATTAGGTTCAACAAAAGCCGCCTAAAAAGAAATATCAGCAGGCTCATATTCAGGGATCTTATAAGAGAATCCGGATTCATCACCAGAACGCCTTCTCACAATGCTTGCCCTTTGCATTAGCCTAACCAATGCTTGCACAACTTCAGACATAGGAGGCCGAAATTCAGGCTCCGGCTACAGAAACCATGAAATTTGTTACTAATTGGCTAAACAGAGTTGATAAAAAGACTACCCAGGATTCTGCAAACTGATTTATTACTAGTGAATAAGTGGCAAGTCTTAATTAAAATAGTTCCTACACCAACTAAATAGAGAACAGAACCAGCCTTCGATTTCTAACAAGCACCACATCAATAAAATCAAAATGAAGCATGGTTGGGTATTGTTTCGTTGTGCAAATGTGTTTTCAATTGATTCCTCAAATATGTCACCCAAGCCCTTAGAAGTTTGCATAGTGTGATGTATAATGTGTATGGCAGTACTCTGTTCAGCTCCATTCATGCACCATCATCTCATGTGTATGAACTGAGAACTGGAGGGTCTAAAAGAAAAAACATTATTCTAACCTCAAGACCGATGATACTGCTATATTTGCTCAATAATATCATTGACCAGTTCAAAGCAAAGTTGCTAACAGACATTTAGCCGGCTCAGCTTATGCCATGGAACAAATCACCAACAAGCTATTGAAAGGGGCAAGCTGCTGTATTCTCTGTCACACACAAGCTTTATATCATCCAGATTTGAGAGAAATGAGTTGGTTGCCTGATACCTTAGGAGATAAAACTACTTTCAGGACAGGAAAACATCTTTAGGTGTTTGAGGTTCCAGTCTACTCAAACACCTGGCTGAATAGAGACCCTATTCCCCATTTTGACTTGATACATGGACCCAATCATCACCTGTCTAAAAGTGGGGATTCTTCTGTCTCGTCCAAGTCTTACTCAAAGCCACATGCAACATCTTCTTTTGAGGCCCAAGAGCCGTGCACTTACAATCCAACTGTTCTGCAAGGCACTAACACAGGTTCGAAAACGGTATCTGATGCCAAGAATCCTCATGGGAGATACTGACTAATTCATGGAAGGTAGTTGGGAAGATAAATGACCAAGTCATGTGGGTTGGGAATACTATATTATGGGATAGGAGGCAAGTATGATGAGATTTCCTCGCCTAGAACCAAGACCAAGGGTGATTCACAACGCTAAAGTGGGGCCCTGTAATTTTTTAATGGATTGGTGGATTTGTGCAGTTAGTTTTCTGCTTGGGTTTAAAGGCACTATTGTACTCGCAGTTGTTATAGTGTACAATTGTACCGTATGGCATGCTTTCATGTATGTAAAAAAGTTTTTAACACTCGAGGAAAAACAAAAGGAAAAGAAAAGAGACCAATTAAGAGAAATTTACATGTATATAGTAGATCAAGATGCATTTTACATGAATTATGACCAAGAATGAACAAGGTGCTTAAAAATGACACTCTTTTATCCAGACACTTCAAGAAGTTGTACCCAATGCAATACTTCAATAAGAAGTGTAAAGCAGTGGCCAGTTCTTCTGAACACTAGGCAACCAAGTGTTTATTCCATCATCAAAATTCACACAATTTTCTGTAGTAATTTCACACTGTCAATGATACTTGTATGTAGTGAAACAATACAAGCTGTTGATGGAAGGGGCCAAATGGAAAAGGAAGCAAATCAATTGGAAGTTTGGAACCTACCTGAACACAGAGTGCAATGATGTCAGCAAAACGTGATAGAGATTTTGCTGGATACATGCCATTTAGGGCAGGATCAACCATTTTTGCTAGGGCATCAATATCATGAAGCTGAGGAGTAGCCCATCTGACAAGGGACTGCTCTGATCTTACCCTTGAACTGGATAATCACATTGTGGAAGACAAGGAAAGGGGGAAAGAATATGTCAAGATATACAGTAGAAGCCTTTTTATATGTGTGTTGTGTGTCTATAGTTATTGAAGCCTGTGTATTGTATCTTTCTAAAATTATGGAGATCGGATTTTTACCTATCCAATGGCTTTCGACCTGTTAATAACTCTAACATCACAACGCCAAAACTGTATACATCACTCTTTATAGTGTAAAGTCCAGACATGGCAAATTCAGGAGCACTGTAGCCAAATGAGCCTACCATCTGAGTCGACATCTGTTGAACATGCATTGGGACATAAAACAATGGGATCTTGGATATTGATGGCATCTTGCAAAGAATCACAATAATGGTTATATTTACCGGTCTCTCAGTGTTCGGTGCAAGTGCAGCTAACCCACAGTCTGATAAATGAGGGTTTAGATCTTCATCAAGTAAAACGTTTGCAGACTTGAAGTTCCTATGCACAACAGAAGGCAAGCACACCTCATGCAAATACCTGAACAGAGAGTTGGACAGGATTTAAAAAAGAACCAATACCAGATTAAAGAAAATTTAAATGTAGAAAATAAAAACATATGGAAGAAAAGAATCACTTACTCTAGGGCCCTAGCAGTGCCTAGAGCTATCGAAACACGTGAATTCCACATCAGTGCCTTTCTGCTGTCGTCAATGAAATGTAACATATCATGCAGAGTGCCATTTGCAATATATTCATAAACCAGAAGGCGTTGTCCATGTTCTGCACAATAGCCCTGTAGTGCAGTGATGTTTGGGTGCCTTAGTCGTGCCATGTTCGAAACAGCTTCAAGGAAATTATCTTCTTCCTGTAATGAAACTGCTGCACTATCGATCTTCTTGATTGCCATAACCTAGATCAAGCAAAATTTCCCAATCAGTTTTTTTCTCTCTCCACAGTAGCTGGATATTAGAACCAATAAACAACAGCAAAGAAGGAAGACAAGGAAATTCACAAGGAAGCTGCCATGCAAACAAAGATTCAACACTGAACAGCTTGTCTTGCTAATTTTAGGTGCAAGCTCGTAATCTATCATATTATCCAACTATTACAGATTAACATGTCTGGAAAAAGAATAAGCAAAGCCTATCAAATGGAACATTCCCTCAGAAATCAGCCATCAGCTCAAGTCAAGTTGAATCCAGCTTATCTTTCAGCAAGAAAACTTAGTCAATGCCTCATTAATTTTAACTTCAAATGGAATAGCAGATTAAAATCCAAATCAAATTGGAGTCCCAAAATAGTGATATAGAGAAGACTTATTAAACTCTTTGTACACTGCTAAGCAGTTCGTGTTCGTGCTTAGAACATGACAAGCATAACAAATTAAACAGATACGAGAATAAAAAGGTTCTTGAATGTAAGACAAAAATGAAGGAACAGCAGAACATATTGGAATGCTCAAGAGAAAAATATGGCAGGAGACAGAGAGAGAGAGAGAGAGCATGCCTTTCACCAATGTATTTTCCTAGGAACATGCTTCTATGGTTTTATCAAGAATAATTCTCCATAGTTTTTTTTGAGCGGTAAGATCGAATGTTATTAAAAGAAGCGAAAAAGATACAAAGAGAACGTACAAAAATAAAAAGGCCTAAGAGGATTAGGCCCAAAAAAAAAAAAAACAAACAAAACCAGAAAAAAAGAGAAAACTACACAAAAAGAAGAAAAACACTGCCCCAGAAGGCTACACTCCAGATAACCAGAACGATCCAAGGATGGAACCAGAGACGCCGTTCTTAGCAAAGTAGTCCGTCACTCCATTTGCAGTCCGACTGATGTGAACAAAGGAAACCTCACGGCCACGAATCAACTCCTTAATCTCTCTAACTAAGGTAATCAATTTCCAAGGGGGACGCTTCACTCCCAACGCCCATTTTACAGCATTGGAAGAGTCATTTTCAATCACTAATCTCTCCCTCCCCAAATCCAACTCTAGAGATAAGGCTCTCCATAGTTAGCATGCTAGAATATAGAATGTAAAGTGATGAGGGATATGGTTTTATCAAGAAAAATTCTAGTTAACATGGATCAAAAAGCCCCGCCTATAACCTATACAAATGAAAGTGACTAATGATGATGATGACAATAATGTATTAGAATTGCACGACACCTGTGTTCCCCACTGCAAAATCAGTCCCTCTGCTACTGTCATCAATATAAAAAGGTATAGATGTGAAATTATTATTAAAAACAAAAAACTTGAAGCTCCTTTCTGTAATAGTAAGGTTTCTTGGAAAGAGAGTAGACAACCAGTTTCGACTGACTTCCCTCCAACCATCACTCAGCAGAAGAGCATCTAAAGTATAGCTTTCATGACAATAATTTCGGGCCTAATTTATGTTTGTTACCATGATTCTAAAAATTGGCCACATCCAAGTTCAGTTGGACTCGATCAATACAACACAGTGCTACAAGTCAACTCAGACTTGATCTATACCAATACAGCACAACAGTTTAGGCATCAGTTAGGACTAGACCACTTTCACTGAAGCTACAAGTCAACTCAGACTTGGTCTATACCGATACAGCACAACAGTTTACGCATCAGTTAGAACTAGACCACTTTCACTGATTTTCTGCGATTGCCGCTTTCCATCTGACTTGGCTGATATAACCAGGACTCAGCCAGTCTCCGACTCAGAGACCCAATCCAATATTTAAAAGCCTAGTTATTACATTTGCATGAATCAGTTTTGTACAGTAGAAGATACATTTAAGTTTTGCTGCAACGCATGGCGAAATACAAATTTTAGGAGCAGAAAAGATACAAAGTTCAATTAAAATTACCTTTCCATTAGGAAATTCTGCCCTGTAAACACGGCCAAGGGAACCTTCCCCAACAAGGCATTCTTGACTGAAACTGTTTGTTGCAACTTGAAGAGAAGAAACAGAGTAGGAAGTTGCAGTAACTGGGGCGCTCAATTTCTTCCCAGACCCATTCTTTGTGTGTATCCTCTCATCAATCAATTTATCTGCAGGAGGAGGTTTCAGATTTGTTATGGGAGCCACACTTTTTGCCCTTTGCTCTTGCATCTCTTTGTTGGTTGCTACAAAAAAGCCAAATGCATGGTAAGATGCTGAATATCACAATCTTTCATCATGGTGTTCATGTTTGCATGTGTGTGCGCTTGTGCAACTGCAAAATCAAGATTTTTCTATAGGTTGCTCATGATGATTGCAGAATCAATATTAGGCAAACAAGCAATCCTCTATATAGTAATTTCCATAAGGAAGAATAGATGTACAACTAGAAAAAAAAAAGGTTCTATCCAGAGAAACATTTCCACTTGGTAGAGTCTTTCAATTGACTCAACTCAGTGAACTTTTGACTGAGGCCAATTCATCAAATTTCTTATTGATATGCCAGAGTCACTTTACACTCCATGCCTCAAATAAACATCACTTACAAGGGAAACACATTTTGTACCTTACATTGAGTTATGAGTAATATTCTCAACTGGTGTGTCCGCCCAACTCTGGGCTTGATTTGGACTAAATTTTTAGTCCATTGAACTGGATTGGATCATTCTTCTAGCTCAATAACAAACTAAGCACGGCCTAGGCCTGCATTTATCTTGTCTAAACTCCAAATATAGGACACCCAGCACAACATATATTCTAAACCAGGTCTTCTCTATTGTTGATTACTTCAGTAGGAGCCTGATCAATGAATCCATAAACTAGATTCAGGTCTAAATATTAGGTTCAACATTCAACGGGCTGCATGGTTCTGAGAAGCTTCAGCCCTGCCTGGTCAGTCCACTGCACAACCATCCACCATTTAAGGTTGCATCTAGATATGAGGAACTTTAAACTATAATTGGAAGAAAATTAAGAATATGAGGTTAAATTTTCAAAATAAGCAACGGTTACCTTTATCAGCAACACCTGGAGGTCCTAAAGACCCTTCCCCACTGCTTTGCTTATATTTACCCCTGGAAGAGACCCGGCAGCAAAATACAATAGCAGCTGTTGCACATAGAACCACCAAAACTGAACCCATGATTATGCCAATTATTGGTGCCTTGGCCAAACTTTTCTTACTATTCTGTTCAGAATGAGAGGAGATGAGGCCATCTGATCCTCGAAGTATGTTTGTATGGTTGCGATTTCTATGTGACCTGTTAGGAGGAGAAGGGGCATATGGAGTCGGAGGAGGAGCAGGGTTGTTGTCAAAGGAATTTCCTCCAATTCTGTTTAATTGCAAGTGCAAGTCAAAAGAAAGAAGTGAACATAGCGAAGAGGAATATTTAAGAACATCATTTAACAGCTTACATAAGATTTGGAATTGAAATGAACTCCACTGGAATCCAGCCACTGAAATTGTTGTTTGCAATATTCCTGTTAAAAAATAAGGGTTTCATGGTAACAGGGCAGCGTTCAGAATCCATATGTGGAAATAATAAATTAATAAGAACAATGTAACTTACAAATTATCTAAAGGCAGATCAGCAAGAACACTGACTGGACCTGTTAAGTGATTGTTCTGCAAATAGCTGGAAGAAAATCACACGTTAAAAAAGAATGGAACTTTCAAACACATTGCAGGAAATTGAGCAGCAAGGTCTATTTGTATTCTTATTACTCACAGAGCAGATAAGTTTGATAAAGAACTAGAGGAATTTGGAAGATCTCCAGTCAAGTTGTTGAAAGATAGGTCCCTGTATGAAAGCATTCACAAAAATCAAGTGCAATACATGAATAAAATTTCGTTACTTTATCTATATTAAAAGAGAGAGTTTAAGGTGGCCGGGAAATGAATCTTAGATCATTCATTCATCTAAATGGTTGTAATTTGCTTTCAATATAACGAGAATTTGAAGGTTCTATCAAATTTTCCTTCCCATGATTCTCTCATGCAAATCTCTTCATCATTGTCACCTACCAAAATAGTATTATCGATAGTTTGCAATTAGGATGTTTCAGAGTCAGGGAATGAGCCAAATCAGTTTCCATAAGAATCTGTGATACATGTGTATATACTATATAGAGTTCGTATAAGAAAATTGAATGTACATAGTGCAACAAGCATCCAATTATCAAATCCATTTGCTAGTTTTTCTCTCCTATCTTTTTCTTTCTTCTCCTTGGTGAGAATTATTGCTAGGTTTGCAATATTCCAATTCCATCTTGGTTCTCCCAAGTCATGTCTTCTGCATCGCTTCCATATACACCAACAGTAACCAATCTTTCTTTCCCATGCCATTCTCTTGTGGTGGATTTGGGTTCCTACATTATGGCAGAGAAACACTCTCTATTTTATGTCAATGTAAGTCCATGGTCTTCAACAACCAGGCAACATCTCTCTCATGTAGTATGTTCTCATGCATGTGGTAGCATACAAGTTGTTCAGTCATTGTTTAATGCTTGCGCACCTGTACAATACTCTTTACATATATCTGTTAGACATTTCATGTATATTAGGTAGCTTTTGCCCTTGATTAAGTGATAGGGATTGACATAATTGATCCCATCTGTTTACATGCAATGAATTTAGAAGATTAATCACTAAAAAAGCAAAATATAGAAGTAAAGAAGTACAAGAGAGAGAGAGAGAGAGCACTGAAGTGGAAAAGGAAGTTCCATTCAACACGAAATCATGATGAACAAGGTAATTTGAAATCCAAATCAGAGCAATGCTGCAATGATGGCCAAAAAACAACACTAGTAAAAGTTCCAAGGATCTTACAAGGTAGAGAGACCCTGAAGATTTGTGAATATATCTCCCACTTCCATGGAGAGTGAGTTCTTGCTCACATTCCTAGAAAGAGGATTATAAAGTTAAGTTGCCAAACAAGTTATTGATCACAGAGAAACATGTTACCAGCATCATCTACGAGAAAGAAACTCACAAGTAGTTGAGAGAAACCATGCTGGAAATAGAGTAAGGAAGATTCCCACTGAAATTGTTGCTTGCAAGATTACTTCCATGTCAACAACAGCAGTTAAATTCAGTCACAGCTTAAACTTGAGAGTAGCAGATTGTCAGGAAAATAAACAAGTCTAAAGAATGGAATCATTACAGATATGTAAGATTTGGCGGCAACTGATATGGAATTGTATCATGTATATTGTTGCCGCTTATATCCCTAACAAAAGAGAAACAAGAAAACTGAATTAAGAACAATAACCAAGGTAGCATTTTCCATCAGTAGGGAGAAAAATATGCATTTTCTCACAGTGTTTTCAAAGACAAGAGGTCTGAAAGGAGGTATCCCAAAGTTCCATTGAGCCCCAAACCAGAAACCTGTCTGTCAGAGTCAGTAAAAGAAACATTATTCTCTTTTTAAAAAGAGAAAAAAAAAAAAAAAACACACATTATTTGGTTAGACAATTATCAATCCCTTTTCCCTCTTTTCCAGAACAAGATAAAGTGAAGTACTGGCCTTATTTTTCTAATTTCTTTATGTGAGGAATATTGTACATCATTGAGCAATATATGTCAAGCCCTGACTGCCATAAACATGCCAATATGATGAACATGTGAGAAATCTACACCTCTATCCCAAGGACCCTACCATGATTGGTTCCTGCCAAAAACCAGGCTCCCACATTAGGCAGGCCACAAACGTCCATAGGAAATGGACAATCTGAAAGTACTAACCACTATCTCATGTCTAATGTAGTCAAGTGCCCACCAAATGAACAAACCACCCTTATTTTTTGGGGGAGGACACATTATCATTAGGCCCTAGGATGATGGCCTGAATCACTGGGTAGATAACTCAATTATTAGACTGGACACTACAATTTTGTTTAGGTAGCTGAACTGTAATTAGTGGTTAATCACATATTAAAAGGAAAGGAACAAGAAAAAAGAAATGGCATTTAGTTGAGGGACAGAGCAAAACATTAAGAGATAACACTCACATGGCTATCACAGTTGGCCCTTGACATGAGATTCCCTTCCATGACTCTCCACAAGGATCACCACCACTTGGTTTCCATCCAGATAACTGAGGAGGGCTGTTGAGTGAAATGTAAATTATCTCCAGAGAATTAACTGCAGAACAAATGGTGAATCGTCATTGTCATCATGGAAATGCCAAGAAAAAACTTAAATTCCAATACCTATATTTGAATCAAATTCCAGTTTTTCTGTTCTACCCCTGCTTCAAATCACACTTCCACAATGATCAAAATGTTTCTAGAGTCTAGACAGAACAATTTCCAAAATCAAGCGAATCTTGACAGGGATCCGTGAAGTAAATTGACACCCTTTTTTTGGAGTTGGATTCAGGGTCTAGAGATTCATTAAGGAAGAAAAAAAAACCCAGATTTCAGTCAGATACTCTTGTTTGCATTCAGTACGAGTTTCCCATTAGAATAGAATTTCTCAATTTCCCATCATCTTCCATTTATAGTCTATGAAGCATTAGAGTTTAGAATACTCAATACATAACATACAACCCACAGATTATTTGAAAAAGAAGAGGCCCAAGCAGAGTAAAACACTAAAGCGGAATTAAAAAAAAAAAAAAAAAATCAAGCAGATCAAGACACTAAAGTATACCAAAACATATACGATTCTGTTGGGCGGCATAAATGCGTTTTCCCAGAAAATTAACAAAGCAAGAAAATCGATTTTCGTGGAAAGACATGTATGTGTTTTCCTTCTTCTTTTTTGGTTATTTAGATACATTTTTCCAGTAAATTTCCTGTTTTGGCATTTATCAGTCCAGATTTCACATTGTTTGAGTTTCTGTCATAATCCTTGAAAAATCACGAAGTTGCAGAATCTCTGTCATAGACATAGACATTCCATGAACGTCAATTCTCCTCATTCAACACGGAAAAGAAAAAAAAAAAAAGTGCAAGTGTATTTCCAGGAAAACATGAAAGCCTGACTTAATAATCCATCCGTCCAAAAGACCATTAAACTCACACTCATCAACGGAAGAAAAACGAAACAACCCAAGAAATAAAAACAAAAATCAAGTCATGCACCCGCGGCACCACTTGCATTACTGTAAAAATCACGTCTTCAGAGACCAAAGTTGGCAGTCCTCATGAATGCAACCTCAAAGGTAAAGGCTTCAAGTCCCCGCCACTTACCTTAATAAAAAAGAAACAAAAGAGAGAGAAAAAAAAAAAACAGAGAGGGGAAGGGGGGTGAGGAGAGTTACGATCAGAAGGATCGGTGGTGGCAAGAAGTGGCGGAAGAGCAAACAGAAGAAGAGTCATTGATGTGTAACAGGTGGCCCACAAATGGACGGCAGACGAGTGACGATTCCAATCCATCTTTCAACAGATCAGAGCTCGCACACCTGATACTACCATAGTGATTTAGTAGAGTACGAGGAGGAGGAGGTGGCGGAGGTGGTGCGATCTTCGTACGTCTCCATCCTTCAAGAAAAGAAGAGAAAAAGAACAAAATGCAAAGTTCCGAGAAATGAGTAACAGAGTGAGTGTCGGTAAAGGAAGGAGTGGAAGTAAAAGCAAAGCAGCAGAAGAGACTAGAGAGAAGGGGGGCCGCTTCTCGAGTCAGCCATCTCCGACTCTGAGTCATAGGGCCGCTTCTCGAGTCAGCCATCTCCGACTCTGAGTCATAGGAATAATCTGATTTTGTGATTTTAACTATTAGAAATTTGTGGGTTAATTGATCTGTTATTTATTTTTTACTCATGCTAGTTGGATTTTCCTCGTTTTTTGTATTTTATTTTTAATTTTTTACTCTTTATTTTATATTTGTATTTGTACTGCATCTTTTCCATAGTATTTTACTATAACATGTAAAAAAATAAAAAGAGAATTGTTATTTAATAAAGAAAATAAAATAGAAAATAATTGAAATAATTTGAAAATTTTCACTATGCATACTACTTCAATTTGCCCTATATGCCCTATACTTATTCTGTTTATCGATTGAAAAAAAATATATAAATTTATTCTCTCAAAATTCTAATCTTATATTCATATACTATTTTATTAGTTATATTAGTCTTTTCATACTAAAATGAAGATTATTGATATATCAATTATAAAAATAAATTTTGTTCAATCATATTATAAATAAATAAACAGAGAGTTCAAATACAAAAAGCTCAATTTAAACGATTTATTTTAATTAGATTGAATCAAGTAATCTAACTTTTTAAAAACATCACATCAAAAATTAATTTCATTTAATTTCGTAAGACTATTAGAGCTATATCATTAGCAAAATTTATGTAATTGAGAGTGAAAATTTTCAACTCGTGACTCAGCTATCTCAACTCAAATCTTCACGAATTGAATACAGAAATAATGATAGTTGATTGTTGACCGATCCGCATGCAAAGTCACGTCCCTGCCGCCGACGGAATATCGAGACGCATAATGTTGTTCATCATTTACAGAGTCCAAACTGTGGGCCCCACCGTAATGGACCGTAGCAGAGAAGCCAGTTTTTTTATAATATATAGGTATAAAAATATGAGATAAAAAATTAAGATATTAAATAATTATTAGTTATATAATTAAAATTTATCTAAATTAATAGTCATTTTACCATTAATTTTTGAGAAATTTAAATCTGATAGTTAAAAATAAATTTATTTTATATTTTAAATTTAAAATATTCTACAATTCTATATTCAATAATTCTCTTTTTGTGTTTGGGCCCTATATTGTCTCTTTGTTTGGTCCAAGTTGTGCCCAGTATTGAGTTTGAGTGTTTGTACATATTTTTGAGGTACTTTGTGAAATTTTAATTATTCATTAAAAAAAATTCTATATTCAATATGATAAAATATATTGTATAAAATCTTTTTCTATTAATTTAATAAAATAATTGAAATAAATTTCTATGATCTATGACCCAACAAGTTCACAGCATTTGAAAAGGATATATTTGTAAATATATATTTAGAAATAATAAATATTTTTTATTAAATAAACCTTCCTTCACAATTTCTTATCATCCTTCCTCAGTCTACTACCGTTGGATTTAAAATATTTATTATCAAACAGTTGAGATTTTAAATCTTAATCTGCTTAAATCTCAAACCTTGTATTGAATGAAAACATCTAAGTGAGGTAGTTTACACTTTACATCTCTTGTATCAAAGTTTGGTTTATTGCAGAAAAAGAGAAAATTAAATTAAAAATGGCTTTTATTATTCTAAACTAAAATATTTAATTTGGTGAAGTTGTGCAGTAATTTAGGGCAGCTACACCAACCACTATGATGGTGCAGTTCATCCTGCTATTATTATTCTTACCAAGGTAGAAATATAATATTCAAGACAATCCAACAAATAAGACATACAAACAATTAAGAAGAAAGAAAAACCAAAAGAAAAAAAAAAAAAAAGATTGGTGTCTTTTATATAATTTTTTAATTGGAGATCATTGTCCAATACTTAAAATTTAAAAATACTTGTAAATTATTGGTCCAAATCTGATCTATAGATGATATGGGTAAGGGTTGAAAAACCTTTAAGGGGGCGATTTGAAAAATCTGAATTAGGTTGGATTTTAAGAGAAATTTAGAAATTTAAGTAGATTGATGTTTTAAATTTCTTTTATTTTTTAAAGATTAAAGTCATAATGAATAATATTTTAATCAACTTTTTGTGTTAGGGGAGGGGTTATAATTTCATGTGAGTTGATATATTATATTTTCTTGAATAATTGTATTGATTTTTTTATTTAAAATACTCTTTCATCTTTTAAATATACTTTGAAATGGTGAAATATTTTTTTCATATAATAAAAAAGGATGTCTAATATCCTTTTTTTTTTTCTAAATCTCTAGTTGAGGCTTTCTTTGGTTTGTTTTTGCTATATCAGGGCCTTTACCTAAAGCTACTGGGCCTTGGCCCTTGACTGTTTGCTTGCTCGAGCTGATTTAATTTATTACCCAAAAAAGGAGATCTTCAACTATATTATTCCCCTATTTTAAAAATGGTAGATTAAAACCCCAGTTTCAAAGATTGGTCAAAATCCAGAATTTCAGTCAATAATTATCATATTTAAGGGAACAATAGGCAAATATCACAAAAAAAATGAATTTTTTTAAATGGGCCCAAAAATATCTAAAATTTCAAGTGTATCAAATAATTTGAGCTCAAAATGATCCAAAATGTCCAAAATATAGGCCGATATTTATTAGCCCATTTAGGGCCCTATATCTCAGATACAGCAAAATTCCAAACTCAAAGACAGCTTTCTTCAAAGAGCTTACAAAACATTGAGGCTTTTTTCATGATATGACAAACTAATAAATATTTTTCATATTAAGTTAAATATATTGGCCCTTTTTTCAAAATATCCGTACTTATTTGTGATGATCAAATTGATGGGCTGGACAAACAAGGGTTTTCCGAGCTCAAATTACTTTAACTCGAATTTGGGCTCTTATGGCTTTTAGGCCAGTTCAAGTCTCTGCCGATATTTCATCTCGGCCGATATTTTTCTCTCTTTTCAATTTTTTTTTTTTTGAAAATCTCAGTAGCTTTTTATTTGAAAAAATTCATTTAAAAAATAAAAAGGCTGTTTTAAAAAAAATTAAAAACATATAAATATTGACCGGGCCCACGCTAATATTTGTATTTTTTTAAAAATAAAAATTGGCTGATATTCGGCCTAATTTTTTATCTCTAGCCGATACTATGCGTATCGGCTGAGATATCTCGGTCGTGGAAATCCCGAGATATATCGGCCGATACGCACAGTATCGGCCGTGATTTCGACCCCTGGGCCAGTTGGACAGGCGTAGGCCCATTCTTTAATTAGAAATTGGGACACTCTTGAGCTGTTTTTTTTAATGACCAAGATGTCCCGGTATCTTAGAGCATTCGATTAATTTTCTACGTAGAGTGATTATTTGAGATGGTGTAGAAATCGAACTCATGACTCCCCAGGGATAGAAAATTCGGCCGAACCAAGATTTTTTCTCTCTCCTCAATTTTTTTTTTTTTAAATCTCGGTGGCTTTTTTTTTTTAAAAAAAAAAAATGTTGTCTTAAAAAAAATTAAAAATTATAAATATCGGCCGAGATATCGACCAGGCCCACAACCGATATATTTTTTTTAATAAAATAAATTAGTCGTATCGGCTGATTTTTTTTAAACTGGTCGATACTTACTGTATCAACCAAGATATCTCAGGCGTCCAAAACAAGAGACATGTATCGGCCGAATTTTATACTTATGGGAATCCCACTTTCTAAAGCGAGTTCATGACCATTTATTCTATTGCAAAGTCGAAAATTCAGCACATTGTACTAACTAATATGATGGCCGACACTCAGATTGTAAAGCCCATATCATTTACTCACAGGCTGGTGGTCAGGCCCATCTTTCATGCTCTCAAATGTTGGCCCAACAACAGCCCATTTGCCTGCCCATTGCTGTGTTGGTTCTACTCGATCAATAATCTGAAAAATGTGCTGTAAATTTTTTATACATATAACTAAACTGTACCCAATCAGGTAATTTTGAAGTTAAAACAAATATTTTCATTCAATTGACCCTTTTAATAATTAAATTAACATCGATTATTTGTGAAAATTCTAATCTAATCTAACTCAATTTCAATTTCTAATGACCTTTTAGTATAAATGAGTTGATCAAATATTTGCTTTAAAATAATAATTATTGAAGTTAAATACATCAATTTTGGATGAACTTCGATTTCAGGTGATTGCAATGCATGTCAGTCTTCAGTAACTTAATAAGAACAACAAGAATATGACATCGCCGGCATCTACTTACAATCGCTGGAAAGGAATTTTTATCTATTTTTATAATAGATCTCACGATATTAAATATCGACAGTACAAGCATGATATCGGTGATGATATTATCGATATCAATCGTATCAAGCTTTTAAAAAAAAAAAAAATTCAATATTGAATATGGGTCCGATAGATCAGCTGATATCAGGTTAATATCGGCCATAAAATTAGCCGATATTTGTTTTTTTTTTTTTTGAGTTTTTTTTTTTTTTAAAAAAGTATGTTTTGAAGATACTATCAGTTGAATTTATTATATTTTAAAATTATGAATAAATTAAATTCTTGTTTCCCAACACCATTATGCACATTTCCAATGTGAAAGAAGAGCACAAATCACTCCATACTTTATGATTCCATATTTTCTAAATTCATGGCCACGTGGACAAAACTAATGACCCATCATCATTCCTTATAATTCTAAATCATCGATATTTTATTATATTGATGTGATTTGTTAAGTGGTCAACCTTTAATGATACACATTAGAAGCAAGAGACCTAATGATAGTACCGTTATGATTTCATCTACACTATCATCTTAGAAGTCTATATTTTAAAATTTTAAATTTTATCTAATAAGATAGTATGGTATGCTTGATCATTTCTTAAAAATAATATCGAAAGTTAAACAAGTTGTAACATAATTAATCGTGGAAGATAAAAGTAAATCTAATGAAAAATGGTTGAAAATATTATCAATATAATAGAAATGTATTTCAAATTAGGGCAGGTGTAATCTCCCGTTATCTTTATTTGATAATTAAGGACTAAAGGTAAAAGATCAACTTCCTTTCCACTTCTAAAAACTCTTTCCAAACAAATGTTATTTATAAAATTTATTCCTCATCGAAACAGGTCCCTAATATTCAAATGAATAAGTCCAAATACTTTGATGGCATGCATCAAAGGGAAAGACCTGCCATGTGATGAAAAGAATTGAATAGTGGATAAACCATTAAATTGTACATAATAGAGTATGAAATCGTTTTATCCTTTATTTTTATATATAATATCAAATTTAATAATGAAAATATATCATATGAACATTAATTAAAGTTAAGTATAAATTTAAAGAAAAATATTTTAAATTCTAATAAACACAAATTTTTACTAGTACACGCACACCCAAATTCCAAGGTGACCCATGAAGAAATAATGCTTCAGTATCTATGAATATTCATTAAGTGGGATTGTGGGAGAAATGAGACATGTCATGCGGCGGAGATGACTCACCAGTCATTATACAGTCCTTTGGTCTGTGTTGTGAAGGACTTAAATATGGACCTGTCATTGCCAAATTCCAAATCTGTGCTAAAACTGTTTGGGAATCGGAAAAGGGTGGGAAAGAATACGGACATGATTTTCTCTTGAATTTTGATAGTACATGCTTATAAAAAAAGGTATCCATGAATATTCATTCCCCTGTGCTGTCATAATTATTTAATTTTTTAAGAATTAGATAATTTGATTTAAACAGATGTCTCACTTAACTAATTCTTTAAACATGTGTAAATCTCATTATCTACATAAGTTTGATACAAACTACCAAAAGTGATTCTTTTTGTATTGAAAGAAACTTCACCTACTTAAATATTTAATATCCATAAATCTTTTCATCTCTCATCATGTTAGAAATTAGGAAAATAGGAATTTAGAATTGATAGAGCAGCAAAATGGTAAAGTGCTGGTGTAAGGTGACTGACCCTATTTCATGAGTCATGACAATGAGTCTTTTATTTATTAAATGCCTCCTCCTCTATTGATTCCACACACTCCAAATGGCAAAATTTCCCTTTCAATGTTCATCTGTAGTTCTGTACCCTCATTCCTTTCTTTTTGAAGATGCCCATCTATCCATTTTCACAGCATCACACCACCCACCAGCTATTTGTGAAAATGAGAGAGAGAGGGGGGATGGATTTTGCTAAAATAATAAACTTTGTTATCTTAATTTAGAACAATAGAAGCTCTAATTTGATAATCACTATATATTTGATTATATTGAATATTATAAAATATTAGATGCAATACAAAAAGACTCACTTCTCTTAAAAATATTTTTATGTTTTTGTTATTTTGCTAAAATAATAGAATTATGTTACTTTGATCCCTCTATCTCAATCACTTTTCGTGATTTATTCAATGTGCGTGGTTAAGGAAGCTTACATATATTTTGAATATTAGTCTGGTACTCTATAAAATTTGCATATCTTAGGTCATAGTAACCCACCACTTTAAAATTATAAAGACTAATCTTCAAAGCCTACTTTCAGAACTTGATTGATTTTCAAGATCTTCTGTTGATTCTTATTTGACTCACTCAATATAAAAGAAAAAAAAAATAAAAAGTTATAACCATAACCCACCTCCTTTCCATTTTCAATTATCACCATGTCCACTGGTTATTTAAAGATTCTAATATTGACTCCACTAATATTATAGTTTGTACTTGAATCTGAAAAACATTCAGTCAAACTGCTGAATGATCTGATTGAAAGATGATTTTGTTTTTAGGAAAAATTAAAGTAAAACATTGTTTAATCTCATTTCAAACAAATGGATCAAACAAGTGGAAACTTTTGAACTAAGCATCCACTTGTTTTAAAATTAATTTAATTATTAAATGGATGATGCTCAGTGTAACATCCAATCAAATAAAACATGTAAGTATCTTAGGATTAAAGGAATATATATAAAGTGAAAGATGATGGCTGTAGAGAGACATAAGGTCCAAAAAAAAGAGTCAAGGAAATGATGTCTTTGACCATTTAATCTTCAAAGTTAATTTAAGCAGACAGTTTAACAAAGTAGTGGGGTCCATCATTTCAACCATCTGTGTGCCAGGTAAATAGTAAGCCAAATACCATGTAGCATATTTTACACAAGTTCTTCAATCGAAATCATTTCCGAATGGTAAAGATGACTTCAAATAGAATTATTTGTAATATGTAAGGTTCAGATCTTAATTATTCTGTAATACCCTGCCTCAGATTAGGCGTGGCTTAGCTTAATTTTCGTGTTTGACCGGTTAATCTCGATGATCGCGGTCAGGGCTTTGAGGAAAGCCCAGGTTTAGCCCAATCCGAGCTCGTGAGTTCAGAGATCCAGCCCGTCAGCTGAAAGGGTATTTTGGTAATTTACCACTTGTTGTGTATATTTTTATAAAAATTGTTGATATGTGTATATTATTGATGGATAATATTCTCCTTAATAAAGGATTTGCATTTATGGGTTTAAAATGATTTGATTTCAGAAAATGACATTTAAATATAGCCCGTCGAAACCTCGAAAGGGAGTTTTAATTATTTTAAATAATTTCGGAAAGAAGATAAATTTCGAAAAGGGTGTTTGATGTTAGACCATTTTAAGAATGGTCTAGTTATTTCATTTCACTTCAAAATGAGATTTACAAATTGGTTATTTTTACATTTGTTTAAGTAAGTAATTATGGGTAAAATATGATTTTTATTAAATCAAGGGTTTTTAGTAAGAAATAAATTCTGAAATTTTTATGGTGACCAAGGTTTTCAAAACCCAACCCATCTGTAAGGTTGGATCAGGTTTTTGAGTTTTTAAATTATTGCTTTTAGTTTTAAAATCGAATTTTTTTTTTGAAAATCGGGACCTATCTGCAAATTATAAACTGTTTGGGGACTGATCTGCAAACAACAGAAAAATCATCAACGTCATGTAGGCATGTTCTGGCCGCTCGGCCCGAAATCTGGCGATGATGATCACCTCCCGTCGTGCCGTCCCATCCCTGGATTTCTGGCCAGAAATCCTATAAATTCAGGCCTGAGCTTCAGTCATCACTCCCAGCAGAATTCTGCAATTTCTTCTCTTCTCTCTACTCTCTGTTATCAGCCAAAAACCCCGATGACCGACCCCTGCTTAGTTTATGTTTTTCAGTAACAGTAAGCTTAAAGGGAAGCTTTGCAAAAATCTGAATTTCAGCCCAGGAACTAAAGCAAAGAGACTGCGTAACCACACGATCACGGTGAGGGAACTTAACTCTGCAGATTTTATAAACAGGTTTTATGATGAGATGAGTATTGAGCAATGAGTGATTTCAGTTTTTGATGAACCCACTCATGTGCATATACATGATGCACTATGGTAAGAGTGCTGTGATGATTATGATATTACGATGTTGATTGTATGTGTATGTAAGACTGCTTCCACGTACCTGGGCTATTGAACCAATATCGGTCATATGAGAGATGGTTTATGTCTACTGGACCATGGGCGGACCATGCTGTCGTCAGTTGCTGACTTGAGGATGTCGGTATCGGCTAAGTTAGAGCCGGAGATGTACTTGCAAGGATGTATTTTGACCGTGTCGGAACTTAATACTGGTCTCAGTGTAGTCGGCAGGCGTTACGGTGGATAATGGCAGTGATTTAATGATGTTGATATATTTGAGATTATGCTTATTGTTATCAAGCATGTGATATTGAACTGTTGCTAACCTGTTCTATTATTTACTTAACGTGCATTGTTATATTTCCTTCACTGGGCTAGTTAGCTCACACCACTCACCTTTCAGGCAATGAATCCGAGGAGGAGGACCCTCTCTTTCAGGCTTAGGGTGATTAAGCTAAAGCAGTGTTTTGAGATTCCCTCGAAGGGGAATGCCCCGATCTTTTTCTGTTGGTTCTTGGAGCCGTTGACTTTTATTAAGTACCGGATGTGGTACTTAATTTATGTTAATTTGTTGTAATAGGCTATGTTGCCTTTTGAGACAATGTTTTGAATGTTAAATCAATGATTGATTTTCTTATGCTTTGTTTTAATCAATGTTGGATTTGTTTGAGCATAATATGTGTTGATATTGTTATGTCTATTTTATGGGGCAGGTATATGGTACATGTTTGAGTCCACATGATGGAGTCATGTGTGACTTCTGGGCCCAACTGTTAATTCGACCCAGTGAGAATGCTTGTGGTTTAGTTTACCTTAAAAAAAAAAAAAAATCAGTCGCGTTCTGGGCCCACCCTTCGAGTCGGGGCGTGACATATTCATTAAATGTAATGATGTATATATTTATCTTTTTAGATTTTTTGAAACTGTGGACGCACTGTTGGACGAATCAAATGAAAGGAGTGTGATGAATTTTATAGATTTTCTAATCAAATATGTTTCATTTGGTACATTACACGGTGAATCCGATAGTTATATATCTTTACATTTATAAATTAATGAATAATTTATATTTTCAAAAAGTGGATTCCATTTGTCTTAAATAATGCCCTTTGAAATCATCTTTACCATTAGAATGGTAGCATAGGATCCTCTTAATACACGACATAGTTGTAGATTCATATTAAATGAAAGATCGTTTCTAAAATCCTTAGGAATTAAGTATTATTTGTAATAAAAACTTTGAAAATGAAAATATTTTAGCTTTAGTTTTTAAGTATGTGAGTAGATTTAAAATTAATTTTCATTTAATATAATTAGTGGATTTTATAAATATAAAAAAGAATATACTTAGAGTACAAGGTAATAGAAGCTTTTAGGTCAGAGGGATGAAAGCCCAATTTTGTGCAGCCAACCAGTCTTTTTTAGTAATTTAACCTTGATTTATTTAAAATAAAATATGTTTATTAAATCTGCTTAAGAATAAAAGTTAATAATAAAAAATAAATTCATCTATTACGAAGTCATAGGAATAGAGAGTTGAATATGAGAAATTTAGTTTTTTAAGATTTTCTTTTAGTGGTTACAAGCAGGGGTTTAAAAGTCAGTATCGGCCGATACGATATGTCGACCGATATATCGTTATCGGCCGATATATCGGCCGATATTTTTCTCTTTCTTCTTTGTTTTTTTAAATATCGGCCGATATTGGCCGATATTTTGATATCGGGCCGATATAATACGGCCGATATCAAGGCCGATATTGTGAATATCGGCCGATACGATACATATCGGCCGATATTCACATGCCCAAAACCGATATATATCGGCCGATACGATACGTATCGGCCGATATTTAAACCCCTGGTTACAAGAAAATTTTCACTAGTATAGAATATAAATACATAATTAGATATGAAAGTACAACAAGAAATAAATGGGTTCAGAGATCTACACCCAAGTTAAAGGAAAAATAAAAAGAACATAGCCCAACCCACAGTAACACATTCATCAAACTGTGTCACCTAATTACAAAATAAGTCCGCCAACCCCCGCCAACCCGAAAACTACATATGCAGCACTTATGACTCACGTGTTTACAAAGAAGTCCGCAACTCTATCAGTCAATTTATTGACTTAAAAGAAGGATACTTCTTGACCGATGATTAAATCCTTAATCTCTCTAAATTTTCTAAGTTGAAATAAAGATTTCTAAATTTATTTGTCCATTTTCAATGATTGAAGTCAAATTCAAAGAACATTTTTCTAAAAGAATTTGGGATTAAATTAGAATTGATAAATATACTCTATTTGATATGATTGGTGAATCCCATAAGATGCCAAGTGACAATTTATTAAACAAAAAACTGCTCCACAAAATCAACTTAATATTTTTTTTTTTTTTAAAAAAAACTTAACCATTTTATATTAATTGAACATTAATTTGATGAGATTGTTGAATCAGTTTTACTCAAAAATAAAATAAAATAAAATAAAATAATACTTCATACAATTTACATTTATTAATAAATAGATTCCAACTAAGAATGGATACGTTGCCTGTCCTTCCTCTCAAATTTCTCAGAAACAATTGTGTAACAAGTACTATATTGTACTTGCCAAGAAAAATGTATATTTCTTCAACTCCAATTGCCAAACATATGAAACACACTTCTCATCTGTACCATTGAAGGGTTCCAATCTAATAATCCAAAAGTGGATGCTTTATTCCTAATAATCCCAACCATTGATCCATGCCTGTGGCCCACTAGGTCAGATAGGAGAAAGGAAGGGCAGCAGTCCTCCCATACTACTTACATCATGGGATAATCAAGCTTAAGTATTCTGCTTGCATTGGATACCCTTATGTGGGTCCCATCATATGGATATGTGGGTCCCATCCAAACTCTACAGAAATGGCATAATAATAGACTCGAGAACACCGCACAGATCCTCGGCCGATGATAAAAAATCAGAAGAGAACTCTCTCTGTTTCTCTCTCTATCTGTCTGCCTTTGTCTCTCTGCACTGCAAGACTGCCATAAATAGCAGTGGCTGAGCAACTTTTGTAGAGGGAAGTCAGCAGGAACATAGCCCACATCCTATCTGTCTCTTCCTTTCTTTTCAATATTTTTTTTTCCATTGCCTTCTCCCGCTATCGTCTCTCTCAGCTTTTCAACCGAAGCAAGCCATATCCATGGAAGAAGAAACTCGAGACTCGAAAAATGGTGGCACTGGTAGGAAATGTGGATTCAAGGCAAGGAATGGCAGAGCAGCTGCCGCTGCACATCACCCAAACACTCTTACGGACTTCAGCAACCGCCATCAGCACCACCACCCCCCTCTACGCAATGGGTCTTGTCACCACAACCATTACCCGGCCTACCCGGCTCTTCTTCCTCTCCCTTCACCGACTTCTCTGCAACTTCATCCCACTCCTTCTCTGCTTCACAACCACAATCACAGGAACAATACCCACTTCCACAAGGCATGTTGGAAGCAGAAGCCTGCTTGCGCCGTTTCCTCCAATGCCCTTGTTCCAGTTTCTTCACTTTCTCAAGGTTCCTCTCTCTCTCTCTGTCTCTCCCTCTTTCTCCCTCTACTTCTCTCTCTATATTTATCCATCTATGCTGTTCTAGGAGTTGCTTCTCAGATGGGTTTTCTTTGTTTTGTCTATAGCTCTCTATTATTACATGGGTGGGGTGTCGTTTCTCGTTTATTGTAGTGTTGTGACTGATTTTAGCTGTATGAGGTATTGCTGAAGGGTTGTTCAATGTAAAGATTGCCGATTATTATATAAATGTTGGATCTTTCTGTTTCAAAGCTTCAATCTTTAAACTCTATGTTTAAGGATACATATTGATGAAGTTTGTAGCTATGCCTGTTTTGTTCTTAGTTTTGTCACACTTCTACCATTACCCATCAGTCGTTAATACCTAGATAGCTATCTTATTCAATGAACAAGTCTCCTAGTAAATCTGTCGTTGATCCTCCCTTTTAGATTGAGCTGTTGCTGTTCTTGTTTCCTGTTTCTGTGAGAAATGGATTTTTTGGGTTCATATGATGTTTTGATTAATCTTTCGTCATTAGTTCATTAGAGAACCTTTATTGAATCTGTAACTCGTGCAGTTTGTGACGGATTCCAGCAGAAAACCCACACAACCAGAAGGGAGAATAACAAAGGCTTGGTGGCGAGTCCATTAGATCATTGCCGAAACCCTACAAGTAATTCTCTTGCACTCGTGGCAACCCGGAGGCCTGATTCGGGTGGGGTGAATGGGACTGTAATTCCTCTCCTTGCTAACCATTTTCCAGTTCAATTCGACCCCTCTCAACGAATCTTCCATTATGATGTTGAGATCACACCACACCCATCGAAGGAAATCGCACGGATGATTAAGAGGAAATTAGTACAAGATAATCCATCTATTCTTTCTGGGGCTTTGCCGGCCTTTGATGGGCGGAAGAGTCTCTATAGTCCTATTGAATTCCACGACGATGACCGACTTGAGTTCTTTGTAAGCCTGCCTATCCCCACAGGGAAATCAATGCCTTTGGGAGACACTGATGCAGATCAGAAACAGAAACTTAAGCTTTTTAAGGTGAACATGAAACTTGTTTCGAAACTGGATGGGCGGTGCCTAAATAAATACTTGAGCAAGGAGGATCATGTCCCTCTTCCGCAAGATTATCTCCAAGCCTTGGATGTTGTTCTGCGGGAGAGCCCAACAGAGAAATGTATCCCTGTGGGCAGGTCTCTTTATTCAAGTTGCATGGGTGGAATTAAAGACATTGGTGGAGGTGCCGTTGGGTTGAGAGGGTTCTTTCAGAGCCTCAGACCGACTCAACAAGGCCTTGCCCTCAATGTTGATTTTTCTGTGACGGCTTTCCATGAAAGCATTGGCATAATCCCTTACCTACAGAAGCGTTGTGAATTCTTGCGAGACCTTTCTCAGAGGAAAACAAGGGGTTTGGTTGGAGAGGAAAAGAAGGAAGTAGAGAAAGCCTTGAAGAACATTCGCGTTTTTGTCTGTCACAGAGATACTGATCAAAGGTATCGGGTTTTTAGCTTGACCGATGAAGCCACTGAGAATCTCAGATTCAGAGACAGGGATGGCACGGATCTTAGGCTGATTGATTATTTCAAAGATCATTACAACCATGATATACAGTTTAGGAACTTGCCATGCTTGCAGATTAGCAGGAGTAAGCCATGCTATCTCCCGATGGAGCTCTGCGTTGTTTGTGAGGGACAGAAATTTCTTGGGAAGCTTTCTGATGATCAGACCGCAAAGATCATTAAGTTGGGCTGTCAAAGACCCAGAGAAAGAAAAGCTATGATTAATGGAGTCATGGGAGGAGCAGTTGGGCCAACAAGGTAATGATACTAAACAGATGAGATTAGTTTCACCAGAATCAATTAGCATCACAAAATGATAAACAGGTTTTGTTTACTTATTAATTTGTTCAACACTTACTATGTACTGTATATTCCTTAATTTCCAAAGTCTATGACATTTACGAGTTTGGAGCATTGGACCATTTTCGAAAGCCTTTTGCATGACTCTTTTGTCATATATCCAATTTTAAGAATGGTTGGAACACCATTTGTTTTGGCTTAATTAAATGTCCAAAAATGAATTCCCACAGCAAAAGTATTTATCTTGATTGCATACTTAAACATCCTTGCGTTACCTTGCCAAGAAAGTGATGATACTAAACAGATGAGATTAGTTTCACTAGAATTAGTAAGCATCACAAAATGATAAACAGGTTTTGTTTACTTCCTATTTTGTTCAACACTTACTAGTTACTGTATATTCCTTAATTTCCAAAGTCTATGACATTTAAGAGTTTGGAGTATTGGACCATTTTCGGAAGCCTTTTGCATGACGCTTTTGTCATGTATCCAATTTTAAGAATGGTTGGAATACCATTTGTTTTGGCTCAATTACATGTTCAAAAACAAATTCCCACAGCAAAAGTATTTATCTTGATTGCATACTTAAACATCCTTGCCTTACTACTTTACCCTCATTGCAGTGGTGATCATGCGAGAGAATTTAAACTCCATGTGTCTAGGGAGATGACCCATTTGAATGGAAGAGTCCTTCAGCCCCCCAAGCTGAAGCTTGGGGATGGTGGCTATGTTACAGATTTAGTTCCCACCCGTCATGACCGACAGTGGAACCTCCTAGACAGCCATGTTGTTGAAGGCACAAGAGTAGAAAGGTGGGCGCTGGTAAGTTTTGGTGGCAACCCGGAACAGCGCTCTTGGGTCCCTAAATTTATCAACCAGCTGTCTCAGAGGTGTGAGCAGTTGGGCATCTTTCTAAACAAGAATACAGTTGTTAGCCCGCAATTTGAGCAGATCCAGGCTCTGAATAACGTCTCTGTTTTGGAATCGAAGCTCAGAAAAATCCATGAAGCTGCATCAAGCAACCTCCAACTGCTCATTTGTATCATGGAGAAAAAGCACAGAGGTTATGCAGATTTGAAGCGAATAGCTGAAACCAATATAGGTGTAATGAGTCAGTGCTGTCTGTATGCCAATTTGAGCAAGCTGGGCTCACAATTTCTGGCGAATTTAGCCTTAAAAATCAATGCCAAGGTTGGTGGATGTACAATGGCCTTGTACAATGCACTACCCTGCCAAATTCCTAGGCTCTTTGGAGATGACGAACCTGTGATTTTTATGGGAGCAGATGTCACTCACCCACATCCACTTGACGATGTCAGTCCCTCGATTGCAGCTGTTGTGGGTAGCATGAACTGGCCGGCTGCAAACAAGTACATTTCAAGGATGCGATCCCAGACACACAGGCAAGAAATAATTCAAGACCTCAAGGAAATGGTGCGGGAATTACTGGACGACTTCTGTCAAGGGGTCAACAAACTTCCCAAGAGAATTCTCTTCTTCAGAGATGGTGTAAGTGAAACTCAGTTCTACAAAGTGCTGCAGGAAGAGTTACAAGCCATTAGAGCTGCTTGTTCAAGGTTTCCTGGTTATAATCCTTCCATCACATTTGCAGTAGTCCAAAAGAGGCACCATACCAGGTTGTTTGTGAATGAGAATGACAAGTCCGCTGGCCGATGCTTTGATGAAAATATACCCCCAGGTACTATTGTCGATACTGTCGTCACCCATCCAAGGGAATTTGATTTCTATCTTTGTAGCCACTGGGGGATGAAAGGAACGAGCAGGCCAACCCATTACCACATCTTGTGGGATGAGAACCATTTTACATCTGATGAGCTGCAGAAGCTGGTGCACAATCTATGTTATACGTTTGTGAGGTGCACGAAACCAGTTTCATTGGTTCCTCCTGCATATTATGCCCATCTTGCTGCATACAGAGGCAGACTATACCTCGAAAAATCTGATTCTGCAGCAGTACCTAGAAACACTCTCTTCAGAGCAGGACCACCATTGCAAGTTACGCCATTGCCCAAGCTTAGCGACAATGTTAAGAAGCTCATGTTCTACTGCTAATATTCTTGTGCAGTCTCTCCTCACAGCGACTCTAATGTACATACAACACCATCCTCTCGAAATCCCAACACCATATTATAGTTCATGCTCAAGAAGCATACCCAAAGAATTGTATTGTTTTTCAGCTGATTCTTGGAAGGTAATCTGAGCAATGCTTGTCCAATATATGATCCATTCTACAGATATATAGATACAGGAAGTATGACAGAAGGTTTTGAATTGTTAACTGAGTTTACAAGTTACATGACAAATTGATTGAATGAAATCATGTATAGGGTTTTGCTTGATGATCTCACCTATTGCATCTTTTAAAAGGCTAACGACCTAACTTGTAGTCTTTATCTGTGTGAACTGATATGAACTTGGATGTCTGTATCTGCGAAGGCATTTTCAATGCAATATCTATATCAACATATTTTTGTCTTGCATTTTTCATTTTCTTATTATAAATTAAATTGCAAGAGCCAACTTGTGTTCTTGTATATGCTATGGCATAGCTCACCTCCTCCTTTTGATCATGGTTTTATAACTAGGTGCTTGATTGCAACTTGGTTGTGTTAAAATTTGGGTTGCATTAGGTAAGCTTGGTCTGTCTTGACTGAGTCTAGTTTGGCCAAATGGGATTTTTTACTATGTCTCAGGCTAAAACAGAGAAAACCAAAGCCTATGCTTCAGTTTTTCAAAAACTTGACATGAACCAACCAATGAGAGGGACTGTGTTTATACATGTGCTTGTGTGGCGTATGCTTCCCATCTCAATAGACCAAGAAATGAAATAACAACCCGGATAGAACAGCTTTAGTGGCTGGCATGCAGTCATGTCATTTTGAAACGAGCTTGTATTCGTCTGTATATTTTAACAGGTGTGAGAACCTCTGCTAAAATTCATTAAGGGGATGGATGCATATGTTCCAGTGGCAAATTTTCTTGCTCAACCTTGTTATGTATCTCTAGCTATGATCTGCTAATATCACACCGTTAGTGTTGAAGAAACCATTAGAAGCAGTGGAGGGTGGGTATTGAAGATTAGAGCAGTGGTCAATGGTTTGACTGACATGCAAAGAGAGAGTGGAAGAGGAAGGGTTGATACTGTTGGTTCATACGTCTAACCATGGGTTAGTGTGGGCTCCACCGGCTTAATACTTTTTGAGGAAGACAGATTCTTTGTGCCGGTTCTGGTTGTAAGATGCTCTTTGCCCGTTTCCATTGGCCTGCTTTTTTAAAACTCCTCTTCAATGTTCAATAAAGGGCAGAGAGAGAGTGAGAGAATAAGTGTATCAATGGATCAACAGTCAAGCCTATGATGATAGACCATCAAATCAGCACATGGGTATCATCCTCTTCAACCCAAACAATAAATGCCCCACACATGAAAGAAGAAAGATTCCCATACAAAAATTATTTTGGCAACCTATCTTAATATCTTGTGGGTCATTTATTGTAAATAAATGAGTAAATTTAAGGTCTGAATGATAAAAGTTTATTGAAAATAAATACTTTTGAAATTTTATTTGGTAGATATTGTCATCTGATCTGGGTTTTCCTAGATGAAGTCATGAAACTAGAAAAAGCAAAGGCAGGAAGCAACGTGCAATTAGCAAAGAGGCATTTTGAGCTCCAAAGCATTCTGCAATTCTGCAGAAGAGACAGATTCTTAACCAGTGAGTGGGCTATCCGATTTAAATTCAAACGCCCAGTTAAGCCATTGGCTGTTTTGAAACAAGAGTCTCGAATCGTCGCTGTCAAAGGGCCTATTCATCCATCCATCCATCCCAAAACAGGGGGGAATCGAAAAGTTTGAGAGGCATTTGGGAATAACTGAGAAATCTAAAGCGATCTTTCACTGCACGTACCTATTCTCCATGCACGACGCTGGGTACGCCAGGGATCGAAGAGGGACGGCTGTAAAGTGTATGGAGGTGGGCCCCACCACGGATGGATGGATGGGATTTGCAGTACAAGAAACAAAAAAAAAAAAATAAGAGAGAGGAGAGAAGGGACTGGGACTGATGGCAGGAAACAGAGTACATCCATTGAAACCAATGACACTTTCTACTTTTTATTTTATTTTTCGACTGTGGCCCTTTTGTCTTTCTATTTGTTTTCCACCGTCTCTTTCTAATGAATCAACCCTTGTAAAAGCTCGAGTTCTCTCTCTCTCTCTCTCTCTTTAACCTTCGGTCTCTGCTTTGTCTTTCTACTGGGTTTTAAACCTTCGGTCTCTACTTTGTCTTTCTACTGGGTTTTAAAAGTTTAAACCAACACTCATGACCGACCCATCTGCCTTCTTCTCATCAATCTATCCCTTTTTAGCGTCATCTCTCCTCCTTTTCTCTTTCTACCACCCATCTACCCCTTTACGCCCTTCTCCCCACCCCCGGCCTACGGTGACAGTAGCTGCCAGTGTATGTTTTCCTTCCTTCACAGCCTTTTTAGTACTGTTTGCAGATAAGGTTCAGAAGATCCAAAACTTGGCTTCTCTCTCCACAAAGTGCTCTGAATATTTTCTCCACCGTTAAAATATTATGATGGAGTGCTTTATGGATTTCAACTCATCAAACAGATGCCCCACTTGCTGGTACTTTTTTTTAATCGTAAAAATCTGCTCACTTCCTAGCGTTTACAGAGAAAATCTCGGATCCACGACATCACTCACAAACATCATTAGATCGAGTAAGCTGCCTCACAAGATTGAAGCTCTGACCTCCGAACATGATGTATACATATATTTGAAACGTATAGCAAGTATTTAGTATAGATTATAGATAACTTTTTTGAAAGATACACAACACTTTCAAATAGTTTTGTATACACATGAGACTATGAGAGATTAATCTCACTTTTTCTATGTAAGATTAAGATATCTATTTTATCACAAAAAGAATGAGAAAGTATAAACTCATTATATATTTTTTCTGATTAAATTACAAAAACTATCTAATTGTTTTTCATTCATTTATAAAAAAACCCTTATTAAAATTAAAAGAAAAGTGTCACGCGGATTTCATTTTTGGTTTAATATAGTTTTTACAGCATGAAAATTTTTATAAACTCTAAAATCCTAAGTGTATTAATTCAAGTATAGATTTATGAAGAAGGGTCTTGAGTTTGATTTAAACTCAATTCCAACGGGCCACTTTGTATAGACTTAAACAGTATGTGTGAATTTGGAAGTTTACATATGCTCGTAAGATTAGTCTCACTTTCAACGTGGGCAGAGAGATACTCATCTATCCCCAAAAAAAGTATAGACTCACGTTGGGTTGGTTTTTAGTAGTGGTAGATTTTGAAAGCTGAATTTTTCTTATTTTTTTCAATAATTTGATCCAGACTGTTGCATTCTTTACAAGTACAACAATTTCTCAGCAGCAGCAGTGGACCAGTTGCAAATGTTCCAGTTGCTCATATCAGATTAAATCCCTTGTTTGGTACTGTTTCAAAATTTCAAGCATCTGTTTCATTCGAAGTCTTAAAAAATGTAAAATGATCAATGTAACAATGAGCTGCACTTCAATTGATTTGAAATGGGACTCTAATAAACGAAATAAGAGTTGCTGATCAGGGTTTTAATCTTGAACGCATTCTTGAAAGGGATCGAAACCAAAGTATCGGCTTTGAGAATCCTTAAAATTTGAGGGGCTCTAAGGAAAACTCAAATGATTTTCATAACATTTCGTTGTCTACAAGCCAAATCTTTTGATATGTCCAGACCCTAGCTTATGTTAAAAATTGTGAAAATAAGCAAAAAAGTAAAAAGAAAACATACTTGAGTAAATAATTGACATTTACTTCATTATGTTTTTTTTTTTTAAAAACATATGTACTTCATTATGTTTGAATCGGGTTGTACTTCATTATTTTTTTAAACCACAAATTGGAGAAATTAGAGAAAATTTAAAAAATAGAAAAATTAATCAAAATGATTAAATTACAAATCTATTAAATTTTAAAAAACCTCAAACGCTTGATTCAGCCTTAAAATCATAAATAAAATACCAAAATTATCCTGAATTGCTTTAAAAGATCCTTAAACATCGAAATTTTAAAATGTTTAGCAACTTAAAATTGAATATAATAAAGTCCGACCGGCCCTTGTGCCTATGATATGATGCCCAAACCTGACCCCTGCCCAATTTTATACTCATCACTTATGTAACATAAAGGGGCCACCCCTTACTCAGTTACTTTGGTAGCATAGAAAAATCCAAATGGTAGGCCCCATGGTTGATGAAGGATTGCTCACTATAGTAATATTGATGGGATACTTTAAAGACGAAAACAGAATGTGGTATGAATTAAGAAATGGATGATTGACTTTGATAATATTTATTTATTCGCTTTCATAGCATTTTTTTCATTGGGAGAAAGGTGACTCAAGTGTAATATAAAATCATTAGTTTCACCGATTAATCGATGTGAGACTTTTTGTCACTTCACACCCTCACGTGCAACCGCTACATGTTAAGGAGGGTGAGCAGCTGCACGTTAGAGAGAGTGTGAAGTGGCAAGAGAGTCCCACATCACCTAATTTGAGAAATCGATGATTTTATGTAACATTTGAGACACCCTTCTCTCAATAACTAGATTTTGAGAGTGAGTTCTACCTCAATAACATTATCATGTCATCATATTCTAACATAGTATAACAAACATTTAATGATGCAATCGGCCAATTAAGACAATTCTTAATATTACAAGGGTTGGCATAGTCCTGTAATAGTTAGCTTCAATTAGCTAATATATTGTGTGATTGATCAATTAAATTGATGACTTAATTAATTTTCCTTAGATAATATGGACATCTCTACTCTATATTAAAAGTAAGATTAATCTTACAAATACACGAAATCACCAACAAGCCTACGTATTAAATAATAATTGATGACTTAATTAATAATATAATAAATTTTGTTTTATCCATTGTTTATTGTCCACTTTTTGGCACCATATAATTACCGACCACTTTGAATCAGTGTGTAAAATTTCTATGAGACTTGACTCGGTCAAGTCGAGTTAATCCAGCTTCAAGATGAGTTGGATCAGTGAGTTTTTCAAAATCAGAAAGAAAAAAAGAAAAAAAAAAAAGATTTTCAAAGATATTCATAAGTGATGTCAGTAATCCAAGTTAGGTCTCCACATGATTGATAAGAGGAACTTTTATTCTTCAATCAATCTGAATCGTTGATTTTGGTATAAATTAAAAAAAGAAATAGTTAAAGCATTCATAAAGCTTCCTGTTTATGTGCATGTGCGTTCATGGTTGGATCACCTGATTGGTGTATGATTGGACCTTATTATTGACTGTTCTATTCACGATTAGATGATTAGACAAAAGTGATGGCGTGGCCCACATGATGGGAATTGGGGTTGTGACTGATGGGTCTCACTACATTCACTAATTCAAAAGTGGGCCCATGATTGATGAGACAATTATCATGGGCTGTTCATTTTAGCCAAAATTAATGAAGGCAAAGATAGGAACACAAGGGTTTCAACTTTCAAGTAAAGCTTAATTCATGATTAATTCAAAGGATTAAAAGTATTCTGGATGTAATTTCACCCTTACATTGATTATAATAGGTGAAAATATTTATTGAATAAACTTATTTTCGAGACAAAATGAGCTCTCGTAACAACTGCAAACAAGCAATCCAATTTGACAAATCTGGGCCCTAATTGAGCCAAATTGCATTGCTTTAATGAGTTCAGTTTGGAAGGACCCTACTTCACAATTGGATTGGGTTTGAAGTTGAGTGAGTTGCTAGGCCTAAAACAGACACTAAGTTACTTTGTCATTTCTCCAAATAATCCACCAGAAACAACAGGATTAAGAGTATGATTAAGAAACCCCAAACATGCAGCCAACAAGTTCTAAGACCACAGTGAGGGAGATGCCAAGATGAAACATCAAGCATGTTCATTGAATCATTATAGTGCCAGCACAAGAAATTTTAATTGGGAATTAGTCACAAAAACTTGAAACTAAGATTTGACTCAAATGCCCATAAGGTTTAGCGCCACCAAACTCAGATCAACAAGGTGGCCTGTATTGCAAGCCTTGTAGATTTCTGGAACAATGATTCGGATCGCCGATAATTGTTCATGTTGTAATTGCAGTCCAACTGAACTGATAGAGGCAAGGCCATCTTTCAACAGTATCAACCCTTTCCAGAGAGCCAGACTTCCAAGTACAAGACAGACCATCCAAGAAGTACACTCGGAAATACCCAGCAAATCAACCAAAGGCCCAACAGGCAATGTACATCACTATTCACAATCCATATAGGCATTTCATTCCCTAGACCTTGCACTTGCGAGTTAGAACAGCAAAAGATTCAAAGAAACAAAAGCTGTCATCAACTTTCGTATCGAAAAAGTAGAACGTGAAATAACTCGCTTGAAATTCAATCCAGTTCAGCAACTCGAGTTTTTCCAAGTACATAGTAAAACTCATTAAAGCACAGTGACTTGCTTGACTCCAATTCAGAATAGTTGAGTCAACTTAACTCAGAGGTGTTAGTCTTAACTTTCAACATTGGTGCATGCCTAATCATCACATAAGCAGGTTTGGATTCCACTGCATATGCTATGGTAGGGTACATGTGCTGGATCTACTTGTCCTAAAGTTGGGTCATACAAATGTATCATGTGAAGATTTGTCCCGAAAACTGAGGTCAGAAAGCCCATTTAGATCAGTGTCCCAAACACCTGGCGCCAGCGCAAAGGCCTGAGGATCAGTCCAAATTCAGTGTAGATGCAGGGTGAGGCTTTGCAGTGCACCAGTCTGGTTTTTGAGTCTGATGATCTAGAAGGTGGGGCTCATGCCATGGATGGCTTGGATGTGGCGTATGCAGCACACCATGTAAGAAAGTTCCTAATTTTCTGGAGTTCTTTAGGATTTGAAAGTACAAAACTGTGGAACAACTCTGTCATGCCAAACAAGAAGATAACATTTGCTGGTGGTAAAAATACAGAAGCAACAGTGTTACTGGTGGAGAAGACTGACATGATGCTTAGTTTTTAACCACAGAATCCATCGAGTACAACAACATTGAAGTGTACATGATGGCCCAACCACCAAAATCCATCCCATGAAAATAAAAATGGAAGGAAAAGCCAGCAATAAATTTGATACCAAAAGAGAAAAGCTCTCTGAAGCACCTCGTGAAGGTGGGCCTGTGCATCATTGAACACAGCTTAAATTGCTTTGTGTAGAATATATCAGAGGAATGATCCACTTGTAAACAAGCTACAGCGGGAAGGCCTTTCTGATGAGCAGTATGACAGTTTTTATTAAAAAACTTAATAAATAGCATAGAAGACCTATCATTCATTTTTGGTGTTAGATAGAAGTATTAACCATGTATGCCCTAATTCCACCGAAATCACCATTTTCAGATGATTCTCACTACCTACCGAGCTTGCAAAATGGGCAGACAGGCCAAATTTGGTGGAACCATCAATTTTGTTGGCTCATGGTGAATGGTTTGAATCACCAAGGTGATGGAAGGTGAGCCTAAATTTCCAAATGGGTCATTCTCCATGCAACAGAATCATCCAATTTGAAGGTGGGCTCCACTTATGGTGACAAGGCCTTCACACTTTTGACTAGGTAAAGATTTACATGGTGAATCGTTCATCCAACATATATCATTGTTTAATCCCAAAAATAAATAATGAAATTAGTACCAGTCTTCTTCTACTGACCGAGTTTCATCCAAGCAAGCTGGAGAGAATAGACGTGCATGATGAAGACAAAGCAGATTACAGCTACCAAAAGTACTCATTCTTTTGTTTTTTTCCTTCTACCTTTCCCTAAGAGATTCTATGCCTAAGCAAGAACCACTGCAAACAAATTGTACACATGAGATAACACAAACTCCAAATTCACTTCCTTGGCCCAAGGGCATACACATCAAGTGAACACAACAGCATAAATAAAAAAGAAAAACTTCTGGTTCCTCCGGTTGATGCAAGCAAAGTCTGTTCTCTGCACTGTACAATTCCACATGACCAACAACGAAGAGCTAACATGAAAGGAAATGCATACCTCCTTACCATGGCCACTGAGCTCAAGCAGTCATCGCTTACGGCGTTTTGGTTCCACCTGCAATGTAACATGAGAAATGAGAAACTCTCATCAACAAAATAATTGAACATGGTTGTCAATCAGGCAGTTTAGCTCAGCATGATTGAATGTGTTACAATAGCCTTCAGAACTAGACATGAAAACAGAACACATGGATTTTTTTTAATAATGATTTCATTGAAAAAGAGAAAACAAGAGAAGAGAGATTCAAGCCGAGGCTTTACGCTATGAGTCCACAAAGAGCAGCAAAGCAAACTCTAGATAGATATCTAGGTCACTTCCTCCCCTTAATGTCCTCTCCTGGTCCATCACACAATTGCAAGAACAGGGAGTGTGATGGATTCTGCTTCCTCTGAGCAATATTAGTTCTCTAATTTCCTCACCTAAATATGTGGGTCTCCATACGCGGCTAAGCTCCTCATTAAACCACTTTACCACACTGAGGGGATCCCCTTTGATGAACACAATGAAGATACCTAAATTAGCAAAGATCTTCACAGCCCTGCAACAGGGCTTTCACTTCACTTGCATCAGACCCATGATAGGAAGAGTGAGAACTTTTCCCGTTGTCATAAGATTTTTTTTGAACTAGTTTGCTCATGGTTCAAGATAAATGAATAAACATGAATATAGAAAAAAAAATTAAAAAGTAGTGGATCAATAATGTTTTTCAATGCACAGAAGGCAATGGAGGCAGGATAGATGGAGAGCAATCAGGATGTTTCCTCAGGAATAAATAGGAAAGGAAGGCACGAATGGAACTTAAACTCTTGCAATAAGAGGCGAGTGTTAAGATATATTAAAGGATAGTCCATTTCCAATCTTATTGTTAAAGGTGACTCGTTTAGCAGAATAGTGCATGCAATTTCAAAAAAGGAACTATGAAGATGGGTTATCTTTTTATGAAAAAAGGAAAGTAAATGAAGTAATGTATCTTAGTTGTCAGATCCATTGTTGAACTCGTTCTAATTTTGCCTCTATAGTGGAACATTCCGGCATTCGGTTTTGGAAAAGATGGCATAAAATATAAAAATGAAAATATAATAAACTATGAAAAAAGTAAAACTAATAATTTTTTTGCAATAATTAATTTCATCATTTATCACTAATCTACACAAATAAAAACATAAAAAACCATTAGATACCTATATCATGCTTGTAATCTCAAATCATAATAGCATCATTATCAAATACTAATTCTAAAGGGGCTTGATTTTATTCTCAGAGGAATCAAATAAAAATCCAATTAGACAAAAAAAAAAAAAAGAAATACGCTTGATTTTCATTTTATTCAAAATCACAACTCAAAATACATATTCGCACCGAGTCCATTTTGCTTTCTTTCTTCTTTTTTCAAAAAAAAAAAAAAAATCAAATCCATAAAATTGCCAACCGTATGGTTTAAAAAATAGATTTGATTAATTACAAGTGGACTAAAAATCTAAAATTCAATTCATACCAACTTGATCTTAGTGGTTAGGGATGGCAATTTGGCTTGACAGCCCAAGGGCCCAAAGTGTCTGACCTAAAGAAAAATAGGGCTTGAGCATTAAATTCTAGCCCAAATGCTATCGGGCTCCAGCTTGGATAATAAAATAAAGCCTATTTTAAAAATCAGGCCAGGCTCGGTCACATGCATACTCTAGCCTGAAGCCCAAATCTTGGTTCGAAATATATCTATGTGCATGTCATTTTCTTGTTCTCTTGTTCTAAGTTGTCTACGAACATGCTTCTCTCTCTCTCCCTTCTTTTTTAATTTTTCTTCTGTACTTTATTTCTTCTTTTGTTCTTATTGTTCCTCTATGTTCTCTTATTTTTCTTGCCATTTTCCTCTTTTCCATTTTAATTATTTCTATTTTCATTTTTCTTTCTCATCTTTTTTTTGTTTCAATTTCCTTTTCTTCTATTGGTTTTTCAATTTTCCCTTTTTTATTTTCTATTTTCTTCTTTTCTTTTTCTTTTTTTTTTTTGTTTGGACTCAAGCTTTCCATTAGGCTTTCCAGGCTTGAGCTTGAGTAGATAGCATAAGCCCATGTTGGCTCAAGCTCTCCTTTGGTAAATCAGTTACGAGCTTGGCAAAACAAAAGCCTAGCCCATTTTCATCCCTATTAGTAGTCAAAATCACAAGGCATCTTAAAAAAGGGAAAAGGAGGAGGGGAGGCTCTTTGTGATTTCAACCACTAAGATCAAGTTGCTAAGCATTGAATTAGGCCGAAATTTGGTCCACTTTTAGTCAATGAAGTCTAATTTTAATTCATATGGTTGTATTTTTTATGAATTTGATGAAATATTAAAAAAAAAAAAAAAAAAGAGAATGCCATGGCCAGGGTCTAAATGGCCCATTTCCCCCTATTCTGCCTAAAACAGGCCCATTCCAGCCTGGAAACTCCAGAATGAAACTTAGAGTTATATTTTACCCAAGTAGCCATTCATATGGCAAAACTGGAATGTTCCAAAGGAACAAAATAGAATAGAATTGACAACTAAGCCCTTGCCCATGTGAGTAGAAAAGTAAACTGCATTTCAAAAGAACTTTCCAAGCAAGTGGTATAGTCATTGTTCATATCATCTCATAGAGGGCCATTGTTATAAAGGATTACAAAGAATATAGTCCATTGTAATTTGAGAAATATAATTTATAGATTGTCGATAACAAGAAAGTTACATGAATTCATCATCATTTGAATTTGTATAACTTAAGACAAATTGGATAAAGGGAAAAAATCATGTGTTTGTAGTCCATGTGCCAATCCAAGCCCAGATGATAAGAACAACAGCAATAACAACAATGACATTAAATAATAACTTTGACAACATTTTCAGCATAAATGTTTTTTTTTTTCAATTGTTAAAGAAGTTCTCTTGCTAACCTTCAATATGAAGGACATAACCATGCAAATTTAATCCCAGGGGAAAGGCATGGAATGTAGTTATAAACATTAATATTAGATAGAGAATACCCATTTCAAAAAAAAAAAGATAGAGAATACTTGAGTCGTGAAGGTGGTTTCATGTATTCATAGGATTAGTCTCACATCCAATGTGGGGTGGGGATACCCATGATTTTCACTGAAAACATTGTTTCCAACTGTTTAATCAAGCACTTAAGCTGGTGGATAAAGTTGGAATATGGCAGTGCCAGAGGAGCAACAAGGTTGGATTGACGCAAATTAGAAAAAATGGTGAAAGGAATAAAAAGCTGAGTCAAAGTTGAGGACAGTGGGCTGGCAGTTGTGCTGCAAATCATTGATGACAGTAGATTTGGATGAGCTCAGTCTCCAACAGTGCATCAGTTGAACAAAAAGCACTGTTGTGAAAATTTAATCTTGTCATAAAATCATTATGGGTCTTGAGTCATAAATCAAGTATCATGAACTGTAAAATCTTAAGATTCACAAGTGTTTTCCCCAAAAAAATTTACTATATGAAATAACATAATATTAACAGTTCGCCAATTTCCTCATATTAAGTGAATATTATATAATCATTTCATTGCAGCTAAAATTCCAAAGTTCCAACTTCCAAAAGTGTAATACCAAAAAATAATCCAATTAATTTGTAAAAGTTAACCATAAACTAAAGAGCCTCCAAATAATCCAAGAATCGTAAATGCCCGATAACTCGAGCCTTAAGAACCATCAAAACCAGTCCAAATAGCTCCATAAGAATCGTAAGGTTTCTAAACCGATACGAATCAATCCTTTTGTCATGTTGTATGAATCACAGATATGGATCATGTATCTTAAGATTTAAACAACAATGATGAAAAGAAAGAGCATATATTCATTCATCACTCAAAAAATATTCATTTGTTTACTATTACAATTTTTGAATGGCTTGAATAGAAGTCGAGCAAAGGAGAAATATATGGGTGTAACTTTAGTGAAACAAATGATAGAGAAGGTGATTTGATTAGGAAAATACTTAGTATCACACACTGATCAGTTAAGATACTTGGCCTCAACAACTGAATCAAACGCAGTATCAGATTTAGACAACTATAGGATGGGAGCACAATGGACTATGTTTAAGCAAGCTAAACAGGTATTGTGTCATAAAAGATTTCTGCGTTGCTCGAAGGGGGAGATCTTTTAGAACTGTCATCAAAATGGAAATGGTTAATGGGGTGCATCATTGGAGGGTGAAAAAAAAAGCAAGTAGACAAAGTAATGGTTAGACTAATGTTAAAAGATATAATTAGAAATGATTAGATTAATGAGACCTTGAAAATAGCCACAATAGATTGAAGATGAGGGGAAGCCATTCAACATGGTTTAGACATGTAGAAGATAGGAAACAACCTCTACACAAGTAGAAGGTACAAGAAGCAGGAGCCCATTAAAATCTATTGGAGTGAAGGGATAAAGAACATAATGAATTGCAGAATGATAGATAATATGGTTCAAGATAGGGTAGGATGTTAAAGTACAACGGAAAAAGCCAATCCCAAATAGATGGGAAAGTAGCAATGATTGTTGTTAATACTACCACCACCACCACTCAATTTTGCATCAGGTCAAGTCAACTTGAAGACTTGGGAAATTATGACCAAGTCAAAAACTCGAGATTCAATTAAAATGTAATTAAGTAGTATTATTTCAATATGTTTTGCATATGCACACACATAAGACATTGATTTCCCGCACCCCTCCTTACGCCGCACTCTTCGTGAGCCCACCTATGTAAAGTTCACGTATGTTGATGGTGATTGGTCCTTGAAAACATCTAGCCTTGAACTTGTAACCCTTAAAAGATCATCTAGTTGGATGCATGAACCCATTTTTTTCAAAGACATTAAAAGTTGGGAGTTAAAAAAGTGATAAAAAATTTCACGGCTTGAAAAAAATGGCTTGGCCGATCCAATCACGATGTTTTTTTTGTGTGCCGCAACTTCAAACTTAGACCTTTTCAATGGACCTTTTTATCTAATGGATATACTCTTTTGCTTGTTCCCCTTGGTTCTAGGGATTGTTCATTGTTCTTGTTTGTGCATTTCTTGTGCCTTTATTAATAAAATATGTAACCATTTGAAACCACAAAAAAAAAAAAAAAATCCTTATTCATTATTAAAATAAGCCAATGGTTTTTTTGAAGCTAACAGGTAAATTCCATTAAAAAGAAGATACAGGATAGAAGGAATATATTGACCCTTGATAAATGATAAAACAAAACACACCGAGAATCAACCAACCCCCCACCCCACCCCATCCCACCCCAAGATAAAAGCCTCGTGATAAATACACCCTCATATACAACAGTATTAAGAAACATCTATAACCCCACTACAAAGTCTCAACAAAACCATCACAATGATCCACCTTGCTTTAGCTAGAAAGTTTGGTACATTAGCTAACCTTCTCACATGCCTTAAAAGAGATATCTGGTCCTAATCAATCAAATAGTTCTTATGAAAAGGGGCTTGCAACTCTCATCGCCAAAGAGCCATAGTTTTTTTTTTTTTTTTTTGAATAGTGATAATATTATTAAATGAGGAAACAGATTATGGAAGGCCCACAAAAGCAGGCTAGAACAGCAGGAAGAGAAAAGGTGCATAAACAGGCCTGGGCCAAAGCAAGCCTGACCAACAAAACAGCCCAAAAGGGCCAAAACTGAGGAATACCTTACCTGGAAATGGACACCCAGGAAATGAGGCAAACAGAAAACTACAACTTACAGAACTCCATGTCACCAATAACCACCAAAGAGCTATAGTTTCTTTAATTGAAAATCTCTTTCAACGAACATATCTTGCTAGATGTACTAGGCGGGTACATGGGCCTTTGTTATGAAAATAAATGCTGTCTTTTAACTATTTAACAAGATTTTTTTCATCATTCATACTATTCCAAAAAGAGATTATCAAATATTTCTTTATTGGTAAAACAACAGCATAACCCCATAATTGATTTAAAAATAAAGAATAAAAAGTACTCAACCAACACAAACATAAAAATAACAGCCAAGAACCCAAATACACACATACACGATTAAAACCATAAAATACGAGATAAAATATGTTAGATAAAGAACAAACATTGATCAGCGTTCTCACCTTTGGCTCAGTAAGCGGTGAAACAGTAAAATTGTTCGAGGATCTTTTGGCATCATCATCAGAGGAGCATTCAGAACATAAAAAGTGATCTAGCTTTTTCGCTTGTTCAATAGTCATACCCATACAATGAGGATGAAACCTGTTTAGACAAATGTGTGATTAAGGAAAAATCATTACAAGGATAAATAAATATTGAATTACTACCGAAATTATGATAATTTTTTTAATGAAAGTATATAAGGGCCAACATGTTCAAACTGAAAATTCCTGATATTCCACTACATAGAATACCTCAAAGAGGGAACGTCATATGTATAACGACCCGACCCAAAAACAGGGTTTAGGGCATGACTCGGTGTGATATTATTCGCTTTGGGCCTCACACACAGCTCGAACCCGCACGGTTTTGCATTTGGGCCCGGGCCCACCTGACCCGGCCCAAAACGCTTCACATGGAGTCAAGGGGGCTGGCCTTCTCTTAAACCCCCCTCTCTTTTTCTCCACCGATGTGGGACTCTCCCCACATCGGTGGTGTGCTGCCCACAGCCCACACCTGGGCAGGGGTATCACAATATGTAAAACAAATCTTTATATAAAATCAAAACACACATTCAAGTTGAATGATTAGTGAGTAAATTGGGTTTGGAAAACTCAGCAAGTCAAACCTTTGAGCCATCGCATCATTAGGTTTTTTCCCCTTTTGAATTACAATCCACTTTCACGGTTCACTAGATAAAAGCATAGGGTGAGTTGCCCTTTTTAGGGTAATGACAATCCTATTGAGTTTGGTTAGAAGTTTGGAATGAACAATCCACCCATCTTGAACATGTCTGTGTTTTGGATTCTTCATTAATTATGCTAATACCACTTTGTCCTGACATTATTCTTCCAAATGACACTATTATTACACACTTCCTTCTTTTGAAGCCAAATTAAACTACTGGAATACTTGATGCTTAATTGCTTAAGGTAAAAGTTGCCGTTACTTTTTATTTGTGTTAAATTTAGATGTTTTGATTTAAATTCAATATTTTAAACTCAAATATTATGTTGAATCCACAAATCCTATATTTTGAGATTCACGGAGTCATAAACCTCATACTCTTGTTACAAGGACAAGGTTCAAAGGAGTTCCGGTGGCTAGTTTTGTCAAAACTAGGAACAAGTGCATGCTTGGAAGAAGACCACCTCAAGGATATATTTTTCTCTTTTTTTGGAAGGATTCAAAGATAGATGTTATATGTTGCTGCTCTATTTTGGGTGAGTAGAAAGTGAAAATTGGCAGTGTGATGGGATGAAAAAAAGGGCAATGGCCAATACGTATTGGAGTTTTGTAGAGACCTATACCAGTTTCTTTTTATGGTTTCCCCCTCTTTTGGTTGGATTAGAGAGAATCTAATGAGGTTGATGGGCCAGTCACTCATGATGCTTACTATTGAAGGTGAATTTTTTGATGCATTAAAGTGGGCTGCAAAAGGAAGAAACAGTCCCCCGTGATTACTTTAGAAGAAATTAGTTATCTTTTGTCTACCCATGTCCATTTCCTCTCCTCATGCAAGGGTAAGTCCTAATTAATGAAGCTTTCAAAATTTTTGGGGAGTATGAAAAAATGGGTTGGGTTGGTGGTGGTGACTGGAGAAAGATGGGGGGGAGGGTGGGATGGATATATATTTTTTCTATGCAAAATATATTTTGGCGCTGATAAATCTCTCTCTCTCTATTTTGGCGCTGATAAATCTCTCTCTCTCTCTCTCTCTCTCTCTCTCTCTCTCTCTCTCTCTCTCTCATATGAACAGATCCAACTAAAATTTCAGTTAGGACGATGATATCTTGAGTTGGTCTAACACGGGTCAAGATTAGGCTTAAGTTGCCTTCCCTACAATTTAGGCTGGGTTGTTCAACAGAGAAAACAACTCTGTGCATCAGACTTCCACCATTGAGAGCAGAGAGATTGAAATTACAATTTCCCAAGTAATTTTATCTAATGATATTAACAATTTGATGCAGTCCTTACAATCGATATTCCAAATTGACTTCTGTATACATCCATATGTGTGTGAGATCTTTTTGGGGAGCAACAACCGAACATGCACACCACTGGCGTGGACCCACGGGATGCATGGCAATCCAAAGGGATGGGTGGGACTGAAAGTCCTGTCCATGGATGTGAGCACCACAGAAATTAGCTTGATTGGATGTGTCTATATGATTTTCAAGGAACCAAGTTCAAACATGAAAATAGCATAATCTTTCAAAGAAAAAATAGCGAAAACAGCATTAGAATCCCTACAATTTCAAAACAATAGGTGTTCATTTAACTTGAATATGGTGGGCCTCGAAAATAGGGAGGAGAGTTTGGTTAGAACTCAAATGGGCATACCTGGGTCCCAATTGGAGATGGTGCTGATGAAGCTGACCTGAGCATGAGTGCTCAATTAAAAATTTCGTACCTGATTTTTTTTATGAATTTTTTATCTATAATATTTATGAACTACTCAAGGAAAACAATCACAATTCAAAAGTTCGTTGTTTATCGGATGTTAACCCTTTAAGATATTTTTACAAACACTTAAAACCCTATTCAAAAAGAGGCAAAATAAGCAAATCCAAAGTCACATTCTTAAAAAATTCAACACCATATCACATCTTACTTTCCAAGATCATAGAACTGACTGCGGAAAGAACTAAATGATGTTAAATATATCTCCTTTGGCAGGGAGAGGAAGAAAAGAGGGAATTTTTTTTTCCATCTCCTTGATTAAAAGAGATCTGCAAGTCCAAGTCAAATGCTTTGTAGTGAATAGTGCATTTCTAGGCAAATGATCCGAAAAATTAGAGTCGCTATAGATGCTTTCATAGGCTTATAGCAGCCTCAGTGATTATGCAGGAAACCAATAGTGCATTTCTAGGCAAATGATTCGAAAATTTAAAGTCGCTATAGATGCTTTCATAGGCTTAAAGCAGCCTCAGTGATTATGCAGGAAACCAAATCCAAAAATGCGGATGGACAATTTGATCCAGAAAGTATGGGGAAAAACAATCTTCAAATATAATGTTTGACAGCATTTCCAAAAAAAAATCGTATTTGAGAGCAGATGTGTGTCTTGAGAAAAGCAAAGGAGCTATATTGCTTTGTTTACAACACTAACTTATCAAGAACAATCCAACAGAACTAAAACCATTCTATAATGATTGAAAGCTATTTAGCAAATAAATGGAAGCATGAGAAATGTTATCCACAAAGTAGGTGCATAAGCAAGATAGTGAGCATGGTGTTGATATAAATCCACATGCTTTCACAAGAGAAGACTACCTGTCCTCTTCGGTCCAACCAACAGCAGATCATATGTTTTCAAAAGATATGTTGAATTATAGTGAACCTTTTTCTTGAAGTGTAGTGTCTAGGTTGAGTTTATCTCCAAACCAATCCATCATACTAGATAACAAGAACCCTCCTAATCAATGGCAAGTGGTGATCCAAAGTACACATACAACCTTCTATCATAATTAATACAATGTATCACCACTAAGTGGACAGACACATCAAACTGAAATAGAATTTCTATTTTGTGAACATAAGGATGAAGTAGCATTCGTCCAAATGTGGCTCCCTACAAGATATGGATGAAATGCATCCAAAATAGATAGAATACAACTCAAGGACCAATTCCTACCAATTCTGAGGACCAACGACAACACAAGCATCCATACTAATATTGCAATCATTATCGATGCCACTGAACAACAAGAACATGAGAGAAGAGGTACATTCAACAACCATGCAACCATTTGAACAAATAGACTAACGAACAAAGCACTTTCAATCAATTACCAGTCCTTGCATCCTTCACACTGAACCATGAGGTCGTCTGGGTTGTAAGGCATCTCACATTTGCAGTACCTAAAAACAGCCAACAGAACATGCAAATGCACAATCATACACACATTCAGGCAACACTGTCAATAAGAAAGAAGAAGGAAATAAAACGAGGTGGAACCATTGGAGGAGACTACTAACACTGCGACACGGTCAGGCGTGAATCCACCAGTGGCAGCCTTGTACTCAAAGCGGCAGAAGTAGTCCTCAGCACCCACGTTCTCTAGCTTGGTATAGTTCTTGAAGGAGTGGACAATGCACTTCCCCTCGATGGTGTGTGCGCTCTGCACGTCGTAGTGGTCAGAGAGGAACAGCTCCTTGGCCCCGTGGAACTGCCGTCGGCCACCAATCGACTCCTCTGGTCGATAATACCACCGAACACGCACCTTCACGTTGTTCCGATGATCCGCCTCGATTTTCTCCACTCGCGCCACATAAGGAGGCTTGTCAGTGTCAGACGGCCGCATCAGCACACAATCCCCAGCTGCAGTAGAGTAAGAATCCAACAATTTGGAACGTGGAATTCTGTAAATAACGAGAATCAGGGAATGTAATCGGGGATTTGGAATGGGTGCAGAATATACCTCTGACGACCTTGGCTGTGCCTTTGATGGTGTAGGAATCCAAGTCCTTCTTTCCAGGCTTCGTCTTCGCCATTGAATTTTTTTTTTTGGTTTCTTCTTTGGTCGTTGCCCGCGTTTGGATGATGGTTTTAGTTTGTGATTCAGCTGCTTCTTAGTATAGCGTACTTTGTACGGGTGGAAGAGAAGGATATTGGGATTTTGAACACCCAATCGCGTTCCTGTTGTTCGTCAATGGGAATCAAAATGGAAATGGGAATGGGAATTTGAATCGGAGGAAACGTTACGGAGAGAAAGGAATGAGAATGGGAATGGAGGGTATTTGGAAGGCCCTGCAAACAAGGAAATAGAAACCCTAGCAATGACAACGTACAGAGAACGGTCGAGAGAGAGAGTTTGCACGTCCCGACGGGCTTATGTCATCAACATCGACGACATACATGATCCATATCGTGCATACATCATGCATTGCATGTATGTGCGGTTTGAATTTTGAAAAATCTCATTCTGTGATTTTCTACGGAGACATCATCAAATGGAGGAAAAATTATCAAAATCGAGGGAGGTCAGACTTCACTTTCATTTATTAATAAAAATTTAAATTTTAAAATAAATATCAGCCATCTAAGAAATGATATTATTATGATCAATTTTTTTTTATAAATTTTCATATTTAAGATTTATATTTTTTAAATTTATATTTGAAAGAATTTTACATTGTTTTGATTCCAGTTAGAGTCACACAAAAATAATCTTACCGATTAATAGATGATGTCATAAATTAAAATTAATATGAAGAAGTTGAAAAGTTCTTATATGTAATTTATTTCATTGCAAATAACATAAATTTATTATTGATAAATCATAGAATAATTTAGATTGGTGCTTTGTCTTAATTTATAACATACTCTCTTTTTTTCTGATAGAAAGTGTTCAAGTGTTTCATCTGTGGAGATTTTATTCGACCATTTTTCGGGATATGTACACACCTCTCTACACATATACCGGGTTCAAGCAATGAAGAGTAACTTCATGAAGAGTGATCCACAGGAGTTTGAGTATCAATCGAATTCAAAACCTCCTTTTATGAAAAGAGCTTCTTAACAGTAAAGACAAACTCCTCTGAGTTTATTAAATTAAAAAGTATATATTTTTGAAACTTTAAAATTATAAGATCACAATTAGTGGGGTAGATCGGCCATTGAGATCAATTTTTTCAGTTCATCTTTCTTGTCTTGTTAAAGAGATTGTATTTCACCTTCAAATTTTGATGAACTAAAGTTCCAAGTAAGCATGAAATCCCCTGTACAAGGGTAAAAGATTTTTTTGTAAGACCAACTGTCCACGGTTGATTAATTCAAAACCCTTACTCCAATCTTATTCTTCTATATTAAAATCTAACATTGGCCATGTTTATTTAGGTGGCAGTACCCACTACACTCGATAAAATTTAACCCAAACTAATTATCCGAATCAAACTCAAATATTTTAAATAAATATAGATATAAAAAAAAACTAAACGACTAACATATTTACTAAATAAATAAGTGATAGATTGAGAGTTATTGACTTGAATTTGAGATTGGCTCGATTCGATTAAATCATTGCAAAATTTAACATAAATCAATTACCTAAATCAAATTCATGCATTTTATATATAAAATATTGTGATCTAAACTTGAATAAGACTCAACCCGAAACTGTAATACCCATTTACATTAAAAACAAAGAAGGCAAGTGAATGTAAAAAATAAAAATAAAAAACTAAATATGAAAGGGTTATATGCCATACCATGTGCTCTTATATGCCATACCATGTGATCTCATGTATCATTCTATAAAATGGGTCCTACTACCAAATAATACGTGAAAATTTTTAAACCTCTTATATTAAAAACAGTTAAGACCGTACTGTCCGAGGTTCTAAAACAGTTCCAAATTTTGTTTCGACACTTTATCTCATTCAATGAGATAGAAAGATAAAAAAAAAAATCATTTATCGGATGGAGACTTTTTTAAGATCTTCATTCAATCATTTTAATCCCAACACTTTACCTTTTTAAAAAATGTTTGATAAACTCTTGCAAGCCGAATCCTAGTACGTTCAAGGCGAGCAATCCTCCTACGGGTATTTTGTGTTTAGCGATATGAGTTTTATAGTATTTCTGATTTTACCCTTTGCATGAACAGTAAAATTTCAATGGATTGATTTTTACTGTTCATATGAATTTCGGCGAGGCGAATTGCATTGTTCATAAATTTTGACGAGTTGCTTTGTAATTTCGAAGAGCCGAATTGCACTATTCATGAATTTTGACGAGTCGACTTGTAATTTCGGAGAGTCAAATTGTATTGTTTATGAATTTTACCGAGCCGACTTGCAATTTTGGCAAGCCGATTTGCACTGCTCATGAATTTTGAAGAGCCGACTTGCAATTTCGGTGAGCCAATTTGCATTGTTCATGCATTCTTTTCTCTTCGGTACAGCAAGTGGAGGGCAAATTGGATATATGGTAAAATCCGTATCTCTATACATAAAATACCCGTGTGAAGATCACTGACCAATGTTTAATTGAGCAACTACAGATTCCTACAACCCATGTGTATTCGATTACTACGAGACTTAAACTTAGAACTTTGATTTCCTAAGCTATTAAAAAAAATCCATATAATTAATCTAATAAAAAAGAAAGAGGGAACTATTTTAGTTTTACTAACATAAATTTTTTAAAGTGTTTGTAGTTAACCTATAGGTAAGTTGCCCGTTTGTAATTATCTCTCTGTTGTACTCACTTCATTCTGTGTTGATTTGTCTATGAATTGAAACTTTTCATAATTTAGATTAAAATATTTAAAATAATGTAAATTTAAATAATTCAAACATAATTTAATTAGTCTGATCAATGTAAATTTTGAAAATTTTATTTCAAATAAAGATGTTATCAAATAATAAAAATAAATATACAAACTATACCACAACAGGGTCATTTTACTATTATGTAAAAAAAAAAAAAATTACCTCTCTCAAGACACATGGTTCTTTCAAAAAGGAGAGAAATTTTAGGTTCTTGACTATTGAGCCCATTATATTTACAGATTTACCATTTCTTGAACTCACCATTTATACATGTGGGTCCAAATAATCACATTTTTATGGGCCCACATCTTAGTAATCATGTGGGTTTGAAGTGATGGGTCCCATTTTCATGAATTTGCTCCAAATGCTACATATTTCAGGAATTGGAAGTATCAAAATGATATCCTTGTTGGGGATTGAAATGAGAGTTTTACAGTAAATATATGATTTTTTTTTTTTTCATATTTTGAAAAATTGAGTCTCAGTTTTTGATATATCTTAAAAGAACTCTTGAAATTATCATTGTTGTCGAATCTAATGTATATCTATTAAATGATTAAAATTTAAAATTAATAATTAAAATGATATGATAGAATTCATATCTTACAATTTACATGTAAAATATTTGCAATTTAATAGTAAACATCTATAAAGAGTTGATCCTATTTGGCATTTACAAAAATCTATTTCGACTCAATTATCCAACCCAGATGACTCAACCTGAACTCCATTTTAAATAAGTAGACGTAACCTAAACCTGTTTATAAATGAGTTTACCTGTCTAACTTGACTATTCATATGCTTATGTAATATACCATACATTTAAATACATGAGAATTACTATGTATCTTGCTACAAAATTCTTCTTAATCAAATAAGTATATAAATTCAACTTGGATCAATTAAATCCAAACTTTAAATAGAACTGAATCAACTTAATAAAAAGTAAAGTATATTCAAAATAAATTCAAATTAAGTTATTAGTTTTAAAGAGTCGCTCCTTCTAAATTTACCGATGTCTGTAGTTATAAAAGTTTGTGAATATTCTGAATATTAATATGGTGATGTAAGAAATCTAAACACTTTGCTCATAAAATAAATAAATTAAAAAATGAATAAAACTAATTATTTAAATCTAATTCGACCCCTTTTCAAATCTAATTATGCCTCCAAGTTCTAAACATCTAAGAGCATATGATGACATGAAAAAGGGCATAGTCATTTGAAACAATTGTTGAAATGATGATGCATAAGATAATGAATGATGCAGGATCGTCGCAGGTGCTCAGACGATACGGGACGCTGCAGAAGCTGCTGGGACCACTAGCGCAGCAACGAGTGGTACCTGCGTATCTACATTGTGAGTCTTCCACTACCTAAAACTTGAAAACGGAGTGTTCCTGTTGATGCATGCACGACAATTCAGACCGTATCAGCCACACAGCGAACGCATTCAATCCATTCATGCGATTTAGAAGAACGTACTTATGTCTCTCTATTTTAAAAATATAAATAACATTAAATTAGGGGATACATTTAACTCTTATAAACTTGTCATCAGCAAACAATAAAATTTAATCTTGCAGTCCAAATTTCAAACATTACTTCTTATTTAACCTTATTATAAATTATTAAGTCATTCATTTTATTACTTATCATTTAATTCTTTTACATTTTCAATCACTTACCTATCTTTGTAATATTTATAATTTACAACTTCTTTTAAATATATATGTTAAAACCCTCTTTGATCTTCTATTTATATGACCAAACCACTATAAACAATTTTATCTAATTTTGTCATTTAGTGATTTTTGCAGCTTTAAAAAAAAAAAATTTGCCTTTGCTTTTGAGAAAGAAGAAAAGAGAGGGAAATATAGAAAGAAAGGTAAATTTGAATTTCTTCTAAAAAATGATACACTATGAGAAAAAATAGCAGTGCAAAAATCACTATCCGCTTTTAAATCATAAATAGGATTATTTGTAATTTTATCTTTTAAAGTTAAATTACTTATCAGATATCAAATTTGCATCTCTTTCACCTTAACTTTATATATTTGCCTTTTTTTCATTACCAAATATTCAGTTCCACGGCTAAACTGCTTTTTTTACCCATGGTCTTGTCTAAGTTTGGGGCATGTTGGCCGTAGAGAATTATAGGCATTTATCAGACCTAAATTAACCTGATTGGTTGATTGTGGAATGGGTCACTTGAACATAATCATTAATCAAGCTGGAAAAGTCGACCCAAATTGTTGGGTTAGGATAGCAGATCACATGAAAAATAAACTAACAGATTGAATCGGCCAGGGTTCAGGTTAGGTTGGTCGTACTTCTTTTGAATGATAAGATTGATCGAATTTGACTTAACCCAATTTTCACTTGAACCAGTCGGAGCAGTGGCTGCGACAGCAAAGGTAGTGGTACCAGTGTACCACCATGGCAGAAAGAATGGCAGCAAAGGTAGATGAAGCAGTAAAATTGTTTGTATTCGTAGCAGGAAAGCATTGCTCTCCTTCTTATAGAGTAAATGAAGGAGATTGTGAGAATAATCCTTAAAAAACAAGTTGACGGTATCAGTATCACCATTCTGTCCTGCGATCGAGATTCATCAAAGAGTGATGGCCATAATCAGATTGACGGACTGAAAAGAGAGCCCAAAAGGTGAATTAGGGCCTGCAAGCTAACTTCGATTATTTTCTTTAAGATTTTCATTGCAATTTATGTAGAAAGTACATTTTTTTGTTTAATTCTTGACTCATTTCCAAGTCATACTCGCTGATTTGCAGACCTTTTCGACGAAAGGACCCATCGAGTACCTGACCTCAACTGAGTGCGGGCAATTCGACCAAGTTGATGCACAGAATCACGCGTCTTGAGTTTTGCATTGAGTTACTCTAACTGAGCTAAAATCTAACTCAGCTGAGACTGAGTTCGGTTGCATTGCGACTTACCTGAAATGAGTGCAGCCAATTCAACCAAGTTGATGCACAAAATCATGTGTCTTTAGTTTTGCATTGAGTTAATCAAACTGAGCTGAGACAGAGGTCAGTTGCTTCAAGTCTTGTGATGACTTGGTGGACCCGATGGTTGTTAGAGTATGAACAGCCTGGATTGATGGCCGCAAAAGTGAGGATCAGAATTGAATCATGTGTAGCAACAGGAAAAAACGATTATGAACAGCCAATGATGTATGTCTGAGTAAACCCAACAACTGATCCTCGTATAAAGCAATAACGTTGGATGGTTGAGTTTTTTTAGTGTGAAGTACCAAGTTTTTACCATTCAGCATATCGACCAATACAGATCCGTCTCAAGTCTCAACCAGGCCTTATGTGTAGGCCAAACATTGGAACTTCGGTGTGAACATCCATTTGCACCCAGTGGTCTCTCTCTTTCTCTCTCTCACTCTCACTCTCTTCCCCCTTCTTAATGAATGATCCAAACAAGAACCTATCCCCAAAAGCATACACAACAACCAACAACAACCAACACAAACATCCCCCACCACAAAACATGCATCACAGCAACCAACAGCAAACTAGAAAATATCAAAAACAGCAGAAAGAATTGTCTCCAGCAACTGAGTTGAGTTGGCCAAGCCATTTGGCTCTCTACGAATGTGCCAAATACAGTCCCTCACCTATCTATCAGATTATATCCCTAATACCTAATTAAAAAGAAAGAAAAACATATCCTAAGTTATTCAACTGCATCCAGTAATCTCCAAGGACACCCAGAGTCCCTTGCCCAGTGAATTACACAATTGAATCCCCCTCCATATGATCTTCATCATTGCCTTTTTGCTTTAACAATCTGAACCCAATTAGAAGATCACTGTTCCATCACTAACACTGCTCACCATTAAGGGGACAATGGTCAGAAAGGACGGCATTGCCTTCAGCGTCATTAGTCCCACAAGGAAAAAGTATTGTCATACAAGTTAGAAGTTCAGCTTATCTGGTAAGTAGGGAGACCATGCAGAAGCAACCTTAATAGCTTTTGAGATGTGGCCACAGCAACTAGTCCATAATCCACTCTCATGTGCCCTTGATTCTTAATTCTCTATAATTGCAATCCAGTGAACCACCTTCACTTGCTTCAAAACACCAAAAAGAAAAAAGAGTAATTGCCTTCAGTTTAACTTTCAGGCACTGACTCATAATATGGGACATTTGAAAACAGCCACCCATTTCTTGCATTCTACTAGTTACTCTACAATTTCCAGAACTGACTATCGATGCTTCAACCAACAACGCATAAGGAGAAGGCAAAACTGAGTTGAACCCAAAGAGCCTTGAAAATGGATCTAATCTCTGCAGCAAAGCGGTCGTGCAAGACTAGGTAATTAACACCATTCAGACACTTTACATGTGCAATATGCATCCTGCTACAAGGTGATGGACTGTCAAACACTTCGTTTGAACTTTAAAGCTGCTACACATCAAAATGCAAAATCTTGGGGGCCATTCATTGTCCAAATCCTTAGGGGAAAAAAAAAAAACAGGAAGACGAGAGAGGATTAGAGTACTCCCAAAAAGGTGAAAGGTATTACTGAACTGAAGAGGACCTTTCAAGGTTGGCACCAGATTAAGCTATCAGCCCCTGAAACTGGGACTAAATGCCATGTAGCAGTTCCACAAGGTCCACAAAGACTGTTTACTCTTCATCAAGAGATTTCTCAGGAAGTAGAAGCCCACACCATTAACTCAGATACCATTTCAACATAATCAGCAACTGCTGCCCTTCCTAATCAAAAGTAATATGAAACAGCGTAGGGAAATGCAGCTTCAATGGCTGATCATCGACTCAAATATTGCAAAAATTGATTTTCAAGCCACAATTTCAAATATGACAAATTAATTGGATTCATCCACAACTGACCTAATTACTTTCCAGACCCCTGAAGCATGCCCCATATGGGCCTCAGTCATCCAACATGAAAAGTTCAGCTTGTGTTTCTTAAAGAGAATTTGCTGCCAGAGACTACTTTCTTACTCCCCCACCACTGCACACTTCAGTAAGGTCATCTAACACAATGTTTTTGAGAAGAGCAAAAATTTCATTTTCCATGGTTTGGCACAAATATATGCAAGAGATTCATCTCAAGTCTTTCCAGTAATGGAATCAAACTCAAGAATAATAGCAGGTAATATTGAGTATTTACTTCATTACATAAAAGCCAATATTCTCTTGCTTGGGAGTCAATACTGGACTGGAATGCTTTTATAAAATATCATTAACATCACTGTTTCAGACAACAAGAAAAAGGCCATCAACAGGAAGGATATCCCCAAGCCTGTTTCCTGGGTAAGATTGATTATGATAAAAAAAAAAAACATTTGCATTACTAGAGTGTTTGATTTTATCCATGTGAAATTGGGTATTTTTTTGAAAGATAATGTGAAATTGGGCTAACTGTCAGTTTGGTGGTGACCTGTGAAACAAAAAAAGATGCACGACAATAAAAGATTCAACCTGATATAATGATAAACTAAGCTTGATACAATAGCTATGGAATACATGTACCAATTAAGGTGGGAGCCATCGCAACAAGACAAAAAAAAAAAATGAGACTTTGTCCCAACTTGATCATTATGAGGCTTTAGCGTTCATGAAATAATTTCCATGAGAGAATATTGATGGCACAAACTTGATCCCAGTAATATTTTTTTTTGGAAGCAAAATCCAAGTAATAAATTTACTATAAAAAAGCATCTTAATAGACCAAAAATGCCCAACATATGAACGAACATTTCTAACTAACATTGCTTCTATTTACAAAAAAAAAAATTAACATTAAAACAGTCTACATATTGGGGCTGTCTTTGTCTCATTTTGACAAGTTTCTCTCATTTTGTTCGCTTTTCCTTTTCCCCCCTGAGCGTTCCCTTGTATATCTGGATAAGCACGTGACTTTTATATGGAAGTTTGGAGCAAACGATCTACGTTGTGACATGATCCAGCTAACAAATAAAAAGGCAATAATATAACACGATACAATGTATCAAGTGGATCTTTTAACCTCCAAACATGTTCAGAATGTGCAGACAGAGACATAGTGTGTATATTCACTGCCATTATGGTCACGGAAAATAACCAGGGTGATTACTCAAGTAGGCAACTGGACTAATGAAGAACCCATATATGTTTAGACAGAGCAAGCAAACAAGTTAATGTTAATTTTGAACACTTTTTTTAATAAGGAAATGAGCAACCTTCCAGGTTTCAGTTATGCATAATGTAAGAAAGTAAGAATACATTTTAGCTTCTGGGCATAATCACCTTCAGCAGAAAGGACTGTTACAAATGTGAAAAGAACTTCAAAGGGAACTTTTGGAGGAAGAATGATTCCATGAAATGGAGAAGTTGCAGTTCAAGCTACAAGTTGTATTATACAGATTCATCATGTCAACCGGGGCTGGGGGGTGGGTGGGAATGGGGAGGGAGATGTAACAACAGCCTAATGACAAATTACTGATAAAATCATACGAGTTACTTAACAAACCCCAATACAAAAGTAAAAACTAGAATGGGATACAGAGGATATCACCACAATGGTTTCGCCAGATATGACCTGTGCCGTGTAAACATTCTTTTCCCAATACCGTGGCCACAAATTTACTGCTGATCCAGATCATGCTTGCCAAAATTCATGGGAAATTCATCAAACTGTTCTGAAAAATCATAGTCGTTGCCAATGGTCCTCAATGACTCATAAACCTTGTGCATAGAAGGTCTGTCTTTAGGCCTAACTGCCACACACCTGAAAGCCACCTGCAGAAATTCTACAATCTCATCATCATGACCGCTTCCGCAGAGGGACTTATCTATTGCATCCTTAATTCGACGAGCGGCAGAGAGCTGATTCACCCAATCCACTAAGTTCCCTTTGAACCCTTCATCTCCGCTGCAGACCTCAAGAGGCTTCTGTCCAGTTGCCAGCTCCAGCAGAACCACCCCAAAACCATAGACATCACCTTTCAATGAGGCAACCAGGGTGCTTGAATACTCGGGAGCAACATAACCAAAATCAGCAAAATCCCCATTTATGTTTGTGCTTCCACCATTTGTATCTGCCGAGCTCATGAGCCTTGCCAGTCCAAAATCTGTGATCCGGGAATCATAGTCTTCATCAAGGAGGATTGAATTGGAGCTTATGTTCTGATGCAGGAAGGGTAGCTGGAAGCCATGATGGAGCCAAGCTAGCCCTCTGGCAGCACCAACGCCAATCTTGAGCCTTGTTGGCCAATCCAGTTGTTCTGTTGCAACTGTCCCATTTTCGCTCTTGTGCAGTAGAGAAGACAGAGTACCGTTGGGCATGTGCTTGTACACCAGAAGCTTCTCATCAGCGGCAGTGCAGTAACCCAACAGCGGCACCAGATTCGGGTGCCGGAGCTGCTGCCCTAGCCTATTCATCTCAGAGCAGAACTGCTTATCAGAGACCTTACATGCATGTAGCCGCTTGATCGCGAGGGCAGAACCATCAGGGAGGATGGCCCGGTAAGAAGTTCCAGTCCGGTTGGAAAAGATGATGTTACTGGGATCAAAATTGTTGGTGGCAGCAATCAAATCCACAAGTTTAATCTTGACGAGGGGCTTCTGGAAGAGTGACACAGGCGTAAGCTTGAACGACCGCAGCTTCTCTGCCCATCCACCCGCCCCAACACCGGCCCGGTGCTTGCGTCCTGATCGGATAGAGTACCACCACCAGAGGCCGAACCCGAGGAGAATTGATACAGCAGCACCAAACACACCGGCAGCAATAATGATGGCAAGGCCGGTCTTGCCGAGGCCCCCCCCGCAGCGGCCAAGTGGCTTGCCACATAGGCCATCATTTTCTTGAAAATCTGCAGGGTCAAAGGAGGCAAGGAAGGACGGGATGGTGCCGGACAAGCGGTTGTTGGCGACAGAGATACGCTTGAGGCGGGTGAGGCGGGAGAGCTCATAGGGGATGGTGCCGGAAAGGCGGTTATCACTGAGAAGGAGGGTATTAAGGAACTTACAGTTGAATAGCTCCGGCGGGATGGGCCCCTCCAAATTGTTGCCAGAAAGATCGAGGTTGACCAGGTACGGCAGCCACTCACAGATGTTGGAGGGGATGGGCCCGACGAGGGCGTTTTTGGAGAGATCGAGGGTGTTGATACTCAAGCAGTACTGGAGGGAGTCCGGGATAGAGCCGGCGAGGCCCATGTTGGGAAGGCGGAGGTCGATCAGACGGTTCTCCGCCTCGTTCCAGCAGGTGGCCCCCACAAAGCGGCAGATGAAACCGACAGTCGTGTTGGAGAAATTCCATGACGACAGCTTGTCCTGAGGACCGTTCAGCGACTGCTTCACTCCCTTGAGGCATCGGACGTCGTCTTCCACCACGGCTGCCGAAGCGACTCCGGCCACAAACATGACAGCCACGATAAAGACTGCTGCTTCTGTTCCCCTCCCCATGCTAGTCTGGATAAAAGACTGATCAAATCACATCAACCATCGGATCAAATATCGACAGTTTGGATTTAGACTCTGAAATTCAGAGAAGAAGAAGAAGATTGGAGCTTCGATTTGGGTTTTGGGAATGAAGAAGAGAAGAAGGAAAACGAGCGGCGTCCATTGACTTTGGACTTGGAAAAGAATTTAGCGAGATATATCAATTAAATATATTATTAAATTAATTATACATTAAATAAATTTAAATTTATTTGATTTATGATTAATAAATATAGAATATATGTCAATTGATTATTCAAATTATATAATTTTGATCTTTAATTTTGATGAATATGCATATTAATTTTTAAAAATTTAAAATCAAAATATAAAATTATTAGATGAAAATAAAACTTCTTTTAAATTATATTTTTCTTTCTTTCGTTCTTGCCTAATCAATCTCAGTCAAAAAAAAGAAACCCAAAGGTCCAGCTTCATTTGCCTCCTGCATTTCCTTAGCAGGCCACGTGTTGTTTGACCGGGTGATCTCGACCGTCAATTGGATTGGTATGTTGATTCTTTATTAATCCATTAATTTATAAATAAACACAAACAAACTTAATTAATTATTTAGTCTAAATCTTTGACTGCACATTCCTTTGTTTGAGAAATTCTAGCTTGGCTGCTTTCTCTGTCTAACTCAAATTTTCCTTTTTATTTCATAAGCTCTATAGATTGAAAATGATATCATATAATTTTATAATTCTAGTCTTTTGACTTTTTATAATCATATACTATCAAATTTTGTAATTTTTTTTACTGATTTAGAATGATTGAATTGGACCCATATGAGATTATATACCCAATATCTTCAATTTTTCTAATTAATTTAATTTGCACAATCTCTTGTATGTTTTTTTTTTCCTTGTCATGTTAATGTAAATATTAATATTTTAATAATCTAACATAATTATCATGAGGGTGAAGTGTCATTTGCTAGTCAATTCATGTTTTTCTTTTTTTAGATCAAGCATCCAACCTTACAAAAAATCTTATTACAAGAATTCTCATACAGCTTTCTTTTTAAGAAAATAATAATAATAATAATAATAATAATAATAATAATCACTTTCGACATTCATCTGATATTGAAAATGCAAAGTTTAGATTTTTCACAGCCCATGGCTGGATGCCTATATGATAATTTGATAAAATTTATTGGAATATTATATTAAATTTGTTGAATTTAGAATTATAGATATTTTTAAAATAAAAAATTACAATCAAAAGTGATTGTTGGTCATTTGATCAAAATATGTAGACATTAATAACTATTTATTGATAATTACAAAACTATACACTTAGAGTGATGAGACTTGGTCATGAATACATTAGAGAAAATTTAAAAGTGACTCATTATATGATATGTTGAAAGAAATTCATTTGAGATTATTTAGTCATACAAATAGAAGAGTACGACCTGAATATGCTGAATTAAAAGATTATAGATTGCAGACAAGAGAAGAAGAGATAGGTTGCTGAGAAGTAGAGTGAACGAATAAATTAAGTCATGTTAAATAGTAGGATAATTGACAATAACATTTATGATAAGAACAAATGAAAAAAAAAAAAACTTAAAATATTAACCCCAAATAAATAATATTATTACATTTGATAACGATGATTTAAAATTTAATAGATAGTTTCTTTGAATAAGAATGTCTTCCAGAGAGTTTTGGATGAAAATTGACTTAGTTTGAGTCATTTCAAAATCATTTCTAAAATAATTTCTTTTAACATGACTTAAATAAAACATAAAAAAGTAAGAAGATTGAAGAATGATGTTTTCTTTCTTCTTCTAGATTTGTAATTCAAAGGAATTGTATTAAATCGTTAGAAACTCATTTTAAGAAAAAAGAGTTTTGAAATTGAATCCATTCTATATCAAAAGGACCACTCCTTGCCTTGATTATCTACTATTGGAGTTGGAAAATTTGAACGTGTCCTAAAGATCGTTCGAGTACTATAAGAGACCTGAATGCTGTGGTGGTCCTGAAATACCTGTGAGACAATGGACCACATAAGCTAACTTAGACGCCTAATTTGAATTTTAGATAGTTGGGGTGACACTTTTTTAACTTAGTCGATTGGATCATGATTAAATTAGGGTATGAAGTTTGGTGGGTACCAATTTCTGTGTTGACCATCTTCTTCTTTTATCATGCATTTCTGTGCGCATTTTGTTCTTCCATCGCCATCCATCTGACTGGTTTTGCAATTCCTTCTTTTAAAAGTAATAATGTCAAAAAAAAAAAAAATTCACAACTGTGAACGTACTTGCCATGTCTCATCCATTTGGGAACAATACTTTTGTTGTTGTTTAATCATACTGTTGATTAAAAAGAAGTTTGACATGATTGTCCTTTTCATCATCACCAAACAATTATTACTTTCTAAAAAATCATTTCTATTAAATTAATTGAGTTATCAAAATCTCTTCAAAAAAGTAAATGATTCAAATTATTTCTATCTCAAACCTTTTGTAACCTTGACTAACTAACCTAATTTAGAGAAAATTAATTGACAATATATTCTAAATATTTTTTCAAAAAATCCTTCACTTTAATCTCTAGTGCATCTCAATCTTAAGTATTTGCTCTACAAATTCACTCTAAAAGTAATGATAGAGATATTTGATTAAAATTTTCATTCATTTAGGGCATCTATATATATATATAATTTATGTATAAAAAACAATGAAAAATTCAGCGTAAAACTTCCACAGATGATACTCATTGCCCTTAAGATACACCAAATTAGACCACAAAAACTCGAACTTGACACTTTCCATTTTTTGATATCTCGACAAGATTAACCATTGACTTATATTTTCATCCAAACACAGTCTTGATGTCCCTAAATTGACTTGCAAGTCACGTCTAATCACATTTTTATTGGTGCCTAAGGTGTAGCTAGGACATCCGTCATCATCATGTACCACACCAATTTGTTGCTTTGATACTTAATGCATATGAGTCCAATCTGAAATTAAATTGTAATAAGATTTTAAGTCCAACTTCTAAATGGAGCCTCACAGTTTCATAATTGTAAATTAAATTCAATTAGACTTGACCAGTTCAAATCAAAATTGAATGTAACCCAAAATTGTGACTGTACACAAATAAACACTACCATCGGTATAAAAAGTGAAGATATTTGAGTTTAAAAGCAAAGATTAAATTGATTCTAATATACTTTAATATATTTTTTTTGAATTTATGTGTAAAAAATTGTGAGATATCCAGTGTAAAATTTCCACGGTTGAGTCCACTACTTCTAGGGTGCACCAAGGTTAGGCTATGGTAGCTCGAACCTGTAATTTCCCGCTTCCTAAGACGGGAGGTAACCAGTTGAATTATACCTATATAGATTACTTCAATACTTTTTGGTAGCAATCTACTTCAAAACTTACAGTATAAATATACTCATGCATTAATACACAATTAAGTAATAATATATTATTTTAACCATTGACGTAATTTATCTCATTCATTTGATGGTGTCGCTCGATTGAATGACATTGTTTTAAAGGACTACTTTGCATATACATATTTTTGGAGTTGAAAATGAGTTTTCCATTGAAAGTATATAGAGAGATCTAAGAATTTATAAAATACTTAGGTCACTCCACGTAACACGCTAGTCTTTTGGACTAGATACACAAGTCCTAACAAGTGGTATCAAAACTACGTCTTAGGCAAGAGACACTAAACAGACGAGATAGTTGACCTCGTTTGAATGAGGATTGTTGGAACTATAAATGAGTTCCGCATTGAAAGTGTAAAGAGAAATCTAAAGATTTATAATAGACTTAAGTCACTCTATCTATCGAATTGGTCTTTTGGACTAAATCCTCAAGTCCTGATACACACAGCCTCAAACCAAGTTGGGTCAATCCATGACCAGCTTAAGCAAGACCTGACCTGAATTTAAATAAAATTCATGAATGGAACCTAGACTAAGAACCCAAAACCAAGGATGCCCCTCTCATTACGATTCAAAAATCAAGATGAGTTAGGAATTAGTAGGCTATGATGATATTTGCCTAATTTGGAAGAGGAGATGCTGTCCTTAAGACTTGTGAACAAACACTGTAGTCCAAAGTCCATAGTCTATTTTGTTTTATTCTGATTTTTTATTCTAGATTCCAGACAGCAAAACTTTGTGGTGGGTCTGGTCACCCATTCTCTGAGAACAGTACATGGGAATGACAATCCACACAGTACAAATTTGTGGGGCTCCTTTTGGATGTAAGTACATCATAAACTTGCTCTATACAAATTCCATCACTTGTCAGATAGTCATCATCAATTGAACAGTAGTGAGAGTGACTTTCAATGGTTAAGAACTTAAAATTTAGCTGATAAAATCAGAGGGTCATGATTGTTCGCCATTTCTAAGCCGATGCTCCATCCATAATACCCAACAGTGGCTTCATTTGGCCTTAAAATGGATTTGTATTTACTGGAAAAAGGATATAAGAGTTATAAATTACAAGCGGAAGATTACTTACAACCACGAAATAGGAACAGGGAAGGAAAGGAAGGTTGAAGATTGTTTGATGGTCCATACTATATAGATCAATGTCACAAAAACCGTTCTTGAGATAATATCGGAATATTTTTAAAATTTTGAAATTTTACTAGAAGATTATTGAAAAAAATCTCACAAAAAATATAAATATTTATATAATAAATAAATATATAGATAAAACTAACATTTAAAGTTGAAATAACCATTAATAAATTTGTGATGAAAGTCCAAATATATTATAGAAAATAATTAGCAATTATTTAAAAAATATAATTTATCCTAATAGTTCTTAGACCATAGAATGCCATCTAATATCACATAAATTTATTGCTAAATACCATTATTGAAGTCATCAAATATCAAAATAAGGGAAGAGTCAAACTGGGAAGAGAATATAAGGAAAAAAATTAGAGATTTAGAACTTAAAAGTTCAGCCGTAAACTCTGTACAACACTAGTAACATTTTCATTAAAAATTAATAAAATGACATTAATAACAACAATATACCAAAATACCATGTTTTTATCACATTTTTACCATATTTTTACTGAAACAAACGGAAGTGGCAGTAAATATCCGATAATATCATGGTAACAGTATTTCTTGATAAAAATGCAGTAAATTTGAATTTACCACAGGCATTTATTACACTCGTGGATGGAGGTGTTGTAAACAAATCTTCCACTTCTTCAAATTCTTTTTGTTAATCAAGTTCAATTATTTAAAGGAAGGCCAAAGCTTGGATTGGTGGGAGCTTTTATTTGATAGACTTCTATGACATTTTTTATCTGGTGAGTGCTTCAAATCATTGTTCACAATTATCTCATGGCTTTTGGGTGGAATGAGCACATCGAGATTCCTGTCAAGAAGGTTTTTCCCCGTGTAAGTGCTTCCTAGATTGGTTTCATGTAAAGGGTAATCTATGTCCTAAAATTTACTGTCTTTTATGTAAGTGCAAATGTTAATCAAGGAGTTAAGAGAGGCGGAGGGGGTGAAACACTGGAGCTGTTATCAAGAAGTGAAATCTCTGATTAAAATTCATAGAAAACACAAAGAGAACAATTTCCACTTGTATTAACACGGGGGCACAAATATATAGCCGACCACACCCACCTAAACCTTCCATCCAAATGTTCATACATCTGAAAGTGTATATAAAAGCAGAACCTAATGTGATTATTCCCTATCCCATTCATCTTGCACAAATTAATTTGCTGTTCTAAATGTGTTCATCAGGTACAAACTTCAATGCCAAATCAGATTTTTGTAATAGAAAGCAAATCTTTCGATTGGAATTGATTAGTCAGTTGCATGGCTCCGTTTTGAAAAGCGGATGGCAGTTCCAAGCCAGTCATCTGGTATGTAACTAGTAATCTCCCCCGCCAGAGCTCTCAACGAGTGACTTGTACCGGCCTATATGTAACCAGGAGAGCAAGTTTACAATCTATTCCTAGATTCAGAGTTTAGTGGTATCAATTTTGTTTCCTACAAAACATCAATGCCACACAAACTTTTCATAGATATCTTTGAAAACTGGACCAAGTGGTCAGTTGGGTCTGACTGATGAAATCAGCACTGGCTTCAACCAGGTTCATCCAGCTAGTCAAATATAGTTTTAAAAACTTGCATTTTAAGGGATCATAAGCATGTTAGAAACTTTCATTTTGTGTAGCTGGGTAACATAGCCAAAATATCCTCACCTTTACTATGTAGACATCTATTCCAAGTTTTGCTATCATTGCAGCTTCCGATATTTTGGTCACCATCCCCCCAGTTGTATCATGTTCTGCCACTGTGATTTCAACTGTTGAAAGATACCACCATGCAGTGGTTAAATAATTGTTGAAATGGCTAAAGAAAATCAAACATTGCTTTGCAATGTGTTGGGAGAGGAAAACAATATGTCTGGAACAAGGTAAAAGGTCAATGAGATCTTAAGTTTGGTGCAAAGCAAATTTTCAAGTTCTCTACTCGTACTAGAAAATTTGCTAATTTGATTAAACCTGGGTTGTCAAGTTAAGGTTGCAGCTAGCAATTCTTCTAGGTGAACAAACTTGAGCTGAGTGCATGAGATTCATAATCGTCTTCAAAATTGGACAGCAACATAAGATTTTTAAACATGAGAGCCAGAAAAATCAAGTTCCCAATCAATCTTTCAGACTTGACAGAACTTTGATTTGGGTTGTAATTCTATCTTCCTGTGAAGAATAAAATAACAGCTCCCAAGAATTAGACTACTGTATGATACTTTCTTTTGACAAAACTCATTTCTATGGAACCAGTTTCATTAAGAATATAGTTAATGGTTTGACTGTTGCCAACCCAACTCTGCACTTTGTTCATGTGTTGATGGGATACAAATTGTACGCACTCATTGGTCCAACCATGAATGGACCATAGACCAAAATTAATGATGATTTGCATTTGAACGACTCTATGCAGTTAATAGCTGGACTACAAATAGGTACTGGAAGGAAAAAATAACAGGCTTTCACATTCCATTAGCAATTGATTGGAATTTAGGTCTCCAGTCAAAGTAAATATTCAGTTATTGACCAGTCCAAGGTGAAGCCTGTTATAGAGATGGTTCTGATTGTAATACATACTGTGTATAGTACAGAAGAAACAGGACGAAGAATTTGATCATACTAAGGGGAAGCAGTAGAACATTCCTTCAGAATGAGAACAACATGAAGTGGATGGAGGAACAGATGTACCTTGCTTATTCGTGTCCAGTTTGGGATTCACAACAGACCAGTTTCCTTCTTCATCTACAGCTGTTATGGTTGAAAACTTGGAGTTAATTCTATCAGGACCATTTCACTGAAAGAATAACTTCAGTGACATTTAACAATACAAGGTCCATAAATAGCTTATTGCATCTAGTTGTGTCAATTGAATTGGTCAGGTAAAAAAGAAAAAAAAATCTTACAAATGTGACATTAATTTGTATTCAAATGAACACTTACCAATCTCTCTTAAAAGTACTGCACTAGGCTCTTCTGGAGGCCTATCATATACACCTAAAACATCTGTCTAAATTTTTTGATATAAAGGAAATCATGTAGGAAATTTTGTTTTATGCATTCAAGCCAATAAATTGGCAAAATTGAGTGTCAAATAAATAGAAAAGAATATCAGCAATTACCATAAACCAAACATGTGTCCTTATTGGAACTGTGGATACAAGGAAGACAACATATTTGGGGCTCAACAACTGAGCAAGATGGCGGATGATAAGATCACCACTCAGGATGGTGCAGCCCTGGTCAATTAATAATATATAATGTTAGCAAATAGATAAAAATTATAGCATTGATCATTTTGTTTCCTTGCGTAGTGTGATACTCAGTTAACTTACATCCTTCAAGTGCCAAAGAATAGGTAACTTATATAGTACATACCAGCGATTCGTCTAACACTGCATCTCCATGCAAAACCTAGAAAAACAAAGAGCTGATCAAAATGTCAGATTTCAATCTTGTAGGCTGCCAAGTTTCTAATACAAATATCAATGATCAAAAGCTCAGGCTTGACACAAGTAGTCATGTGGTATCAGCATGACTTGGGTAAGTCATGAAAAACTTTCTGGTTCATTTTGTGTGTGCATGTGTGTGCATGTTTTTAAATACTAAATTCAGGATAAAGAGCGCAGAAATATGAATTTGTTTAGCTGTTTTCTGAGGTTCTGAACAATTTTGTGAGCATCCGTCTGAACAACTTAATGGTGTAAGAAGGAGAGAGCGTAGCAACAGGCAAGAGTCTCACTTTCTTCAGAAAAAATGTTGAATTACTACTTTTCATCAGCATATAATAATTGGTAAGTGGAATTAGGATATCGTACATGGTATATTCATCACCAATTCACCATGACCAGCATCATCATCATTGAAGCCTCATCCCACCATAAGGGATTGTCATATAACAGATTTATGTATATAGTATATTAATATTATCAGCATAACTACTACTATTTTTTGGTCATTATTAGTCATTACTGACGCCAAAATCATTTTCCCATCCATCTAGGCTTCACTTTATAAAATCAGAATTTCCAAAGACCGAAAGACTGGTTTCTCTTGTCTTTACTTAACGATGTGTTCATTTGCAGGAAGAAAGAGAACAGATGTGTGTGGACAGGTGATCCATCGGGGAGCTTGTTGTGAAATCCTTAGTTGGTAACCTTTCCTCTCCCTCCCCTTACTCTCATTGATGTGCTATTTTTTGGTAGGGTCTACTCCTCCCAACGTTGAGACCTTTTCTTGGACCACCTTTTTGGACAAAGCTCTCACTTGTTGCAACCTTCATTGGCATAAGATCCTCCATCCCAATGAAAATGTTTCTTGCTCTTTTTGTGGGGAGGCACAGGAGCTGGCAATCACCTTTTCCTACACTACCCCTTTGCTTCTTTCCTCTGGAATTCTTTCCTGGCCATTTGTGGTGTCCCTTGCATATTTCATGGTTGCTTAGGGGACTACTTTGTTCGTTGGGGAAGGAACTCATTTGGGGGTGAAAGGAAATCATTTGGAAGACTATTCCTGCTGTTGTTTGTTGCTCGATTTGGAAAGAGCACAACAACAGGTTTTTGATGATGGCAAGATGACATTGAATTTAGAGACCTTTGATCTGGCTAAGGTTAGAGGAAGTCTGTGGGTGGGCAGCAGATCTGAATTATTTGGTACTCCTTCAACCATTGATCAAGATTGGAAGATCGGAGTAGGAAGGTGAAAGTCATCCAAAAATGGAATTATCCAGGTGATGGTTTTGTGAAGTTCTAACATTGATGGTGCTGCTAAAGGAAATCCGGTGCTTGCTGGTGTCATGCACAATGATAAAGGTTAGTTTCTGGCTTTCTTTGGGTCGGTGTGGAGCAAAGACTCAAAATGATGCAGAGCAGTTATCAACTACAGAAGCCTCGAGGATCAATAGCTCTCACTTCAAGGCAGTCTCATTGTAGAGAGTGATTCCTTTAATGTTACCACGTGGGCCTTGGGGAAGAGCGCTCCCCATTGGAAGCTCGTTCTCATCTTCAGAGAGATCAAACACTTGCACTACTCTCTAGATATATCTTTTTTCTCGAGTTCACAGGTCGGCCAATAGCCTGCCAAACTTTTTGGTGAAGAAAGGCATCTATAAATGGGGTTTGTTTGTGGACTTCTCACCAGATTGATTTTAATTTTGTTCCTTGTGTTTCTGCTTTGTTTTATGTTCGGGTTGTGCTCTCAGTCACTAACTTGTTCTTGCCTTTGTATCTTTCTTTCTGGTTCTTAATGAGATTATTTGTTGTTACCCTTTCAAAAGAAGGGCTGAAAGACTGATCATAGTGTAGAGTAGGACATGCTTCAAAAGATTTGGCAGGACTGATTGACCCTTACTTTCCATGGAAGAAACTTTCCACTATAAGACATCCTGATATAGTTAAATGCTCTCTATGGAAAGCCATAAAAGATGAACTCCCTAGAGCTTCCTACTTTAAAAAGAAAAAGAAAATTATGTCAGGTATCATAAACATATGCAAGATGTTTAAAGATGCGCCAGAGGTTCTGCATCATCTTTTGTTTAATAGCAGTTTTGCAGATGAAGTCTGGCAACCAGTTGGCCCAAATTTAAAGGGTTTCAATGAGAATGAAACCCTTCCAGCATGGTTTTGAAAAATTGCAGCTCTCTGACATTGTTATGATCTCCTATTTCTTCTGGTTATTTGGAAAAAATCATGATGAAAAAATTTATAGGGCAGTTATAATATGCCAGATTGTGCAACTATGGGAGCCATGGCAGCTACAAATAAATGGAGAGCTGTCAAAATGGCAAAGTTTTAAGATAACAAATTCTCTTAGAAGAATGATGATTGGATCTAGCCGCGTAATCTACAAGCTCGACTTTGGTGGAGCAATGAATCTGGCTGGAATAATCAGAGATCATGAAGGCTACATACTCCTTGCAAAATATCCTGATAGAATGCCAGGCTCTGTGCCCATCCATGTTGAACTCCTTGCAAGCTAAAGAGGGGTAGAACTCTGTGAACAACAGTCCCCAAGCTGTTATCATCCGAGGAGACACTTCTCAGCTGATGAATCTCTTTGGTAATGGTAGGATTGAAGATGGGATACAATGGGGCAATGAAAAAGGATCCTGTAAACTATCCTTCAGACCACTCAGTGGCAACTATTTGATTTCCCCAAATTTGGTCTTGTTCGTTTTGTGTCCTTCCAGTTTTGGGTCCTAGTTTTTACTTTCTACTGTAGGCTTCTAGATTTTTGTCGTGCCTTCGTCGTTTTGGTTCTCCATAATTTTCTCATGCAGTGCTATTGTTCACTTCTCAATGAAACTTCGCTGCCAGAAAAAGAAGTTAAATATAGAAGACATGAATACTGCCTACATCATCACACAGAGATTAATGTAGTGGTTCGAACATCAAAGAACTTGATGAATAGAAACCATTAGTACCAATGACTTCAATGTGCAATGAATCAAACTTACAGGGACAAAACCAGAGTCAAGAGCACTGGAAACATGATAAATATCAGCATGAGCTATCTGCAAAAGATTACTCTATTAATTTCAACTTTCAAGTAACAAATTTTCTTCAAGTGCAATCAATTGAATATGTGATGGTAAATCCTATACTTCCAAGAAAAATATAGCAGACTTGAACATGAACAGGTAGACTGTATTTGAATTGTACACATATATAATACTATATATTCTCTTTACTCAAATGGTGTAAATAATCTAATCAATTACAGGTTTTCTGTTTGCTTCTAACATTTCTTGCACAAGTTGACCATCCACAAGCAAAGGGTGACATTCCAACAGATGGGATTCCTTCTGCAGGATAGTGGAAAAACTTATCAAAATGGAGAACAGAATTTGGGTTCCAATAGACAATAAGCTTCTAAAACATTGTGGGTGGTAAAGTAGATAAATCATGTTGATCATAATATGGATAATCAAATCAACAATTAACATCAATACAGGGAAACCGTACAGTGGATAAACAAAATACAAAATAACTCATTAGAACCAGCACATTGCACATGTAATGATGGAGATTGAAATTGTAGTATTTGGTGAAAGAAAAGGTTCTTGATAGCATCACGTGTCACACAGTCGAATTAACCACTATTAAGGAAGCTCGTTAGTGTTGCATAGAACCATCCCTTGATTCAAATTCAGAGGTTAAACCAATTTTACAAGTCCACAATGTCATAACATGTTTAGTTCACTTTGACAATAAAAAGAAAAGTTTAAATATCGTCTACTGTGTATTGTAATTAAAGCGTGCTTGTGTCTATATATGAAGTAGAGATAGTCTGAAGCAATTGAAGTCAATTTAGTTTGAAGGCCACCAAACACATTTGATGCAACCCCATCTAAGAACATTCCCAAAATGAATAGCATTGGGGAAATACAACTATCACAACAAGATGACAAGTGTCAAAGGAAAATCAAGCAAAATTTTATATAGATACCAGCCAAATTGTCAACTTTTAGCACATAAGAATAGCCTGGTCCATGTTGATTCACATTTCACACACTCAATAAGGTGTCAAGATCTGTAACATCTCTTTCTGTACATCAACAACAAAACACAGAAGTAGGAAAAAGGCCTAGAATTAATCAAAATCAAAGCAACACTGCAATGCTAGGGCTACAGATCCCTATTTCTCATCATGTGGCCTTGTTACATTTAAATCCTAGATAAAATCAAGAGAAAAGAAATCAAATCACATTTCAACATCCTACATACTTGAAGATTCGAGGAGTCTAAGCACAACACTTAGTTCCTTACATAAGTAGGAATCCTACTAATGAGATGAATGGATATACATTAATGAAATCTTGTAAATTTGGGGAAGTCGTTGGTATCCCATCTCATTTATCTTCCTGCAAGTAACTATGTTCTGCACTTCTGCCAACTGATCACTTACTAAATCATCAAGCAATCCTCCTATAGGTTTGATATTTTGATGACTTTGTCCTACCACAAGGCGCTGTATGTTTCTTAGTGATTCACAAATATGAAATGAGCGTTGGAAACTCTATAAGAAACAACATAGAGTTTCCAGATCTTTGCAGGGGTAGAGTATAGATCTATATCATTTGCTTACAATGAGATAACATGGTTACAAGGTCTTCTTAAGAATGTCGGTGTTTCAATAACAGAACCGACACCTCTATTGTCAGCATCATTGCCATCATTGAAACCTTTGTCCCATCTATATGGGGTCGGCTTTTCTAGTTCTATTTCTCCGCTCAACCTTATTGCTAATCATGTTCTATTACCCCCAATTCCATAATATTGTTTCACTGCCTCATTTCATGTTTTCAGTGGCCTCGGTCTTCTAGTATCATCTAATTGTAATACTTGGAATCTTCACAAGGAGGCTATCTCTACTCTTCTAAAAGATATGCCCAAACCACCAGAACCAACATTCCATTTTCTTTTCTTTTATAGGAGTGACTTATATCCATGTTTTAATGGGACACCTCAGTATGTAGATAATATTCAGTGCCATATGAATTGCATCCAATCTGGAGTTTCATACTCTCATGATTGCATGAAACACAGATGTTGGCTACCACCATGTTTAGTTTTTGATTGATGAGACTACACTTTATCACGTTGCCTCTGAACATAAACTATTTTTTTTTTGAACGGTAACTTCATTAATCACAAAAGGAAACAAAAAGAAAGGTCCACCTCTGAACATAAACTATTAAACTTGCAAATAATTTCACTAAAGTGATACTTAGGTTTAACATGACTAAACTTTGACATATTGATGTTGTTCCATCAGCCTCAGTTTGGGGGTGTAGAGAAGTATCAGATGAGATACTCAGATTCTTACCAGGCCAATCCTAATGGGCCATCCATCTAGCTATATTATGGTATAGCTATTTATATTATTTACATTATGCCTTTTGTATTCTCAAATGCCCTTGGGATGATCCTGTAACTGTATATATTAAAAAGTAGAAGGATGATTTCAGGGGTGAGCATCCTTATTTTTCTGGAACAAAAAAAAACACAAAGAAAAGAAATAAGATAAAAATTTACATATAAAATGAATTCTGATGGAAGCCTCTAAACATGTCAACTTGCACCAACCATTATAACTTGTGTAGAAAATGCAAAAGTAGGAGCAATACCTTGTGCAAGTGCTCTTACGATTTCAAGATTAAGTGATGTTACCTGAAGTCATAGCAACAAAAAACAACAGAAGTATTAGCAATATTTTATCCTTATTGTGTCGGATAGCTATGAAAATATCTATTGAGTTTCTGCTACGAGTCATTTCAGGAACAAGAACCATAGAAAGAGGTCCACAAGAAAAAAAAGCATACAGCTGTTACGCTGCCATGATAACTGTTTTAACATTATCAGGAAGAGGGATACTAATACTTTTATAGCATTACTTTCCATGCAAAATGACTCCACGCTATGCAATAAGTTGATTTTGAGAATACCAACTTTTAAGCTTTCAAAAGGGTAGCATACTATTGTGAATCCTCATAAACAATCACACCCACTCTATCAATGAAACCTTTTAAAGAGAGAGGTTCATCAGTTCCTAGAGGGCAGAAACCAATATTCAAAACCAAAGGAATCTTCACGATTTTAAAGAACCCCTTGACAAGAAGTTATTGAGCCCTTTGAAGAAGGCTTACTGAAATGTGAATATGAACAAATGCAGTACCTTTTGATCAGTAAGAAGAAGAAAATTGGCAAAGAAAAGTAAATTGGAGTTGATCAAGCAGATCTGCCTCAGGATTAGTGGCACAAGGAGAATGAACAAGAGTGGTTCTACTTAAACAGTAACAGGGGGACTCTTTGGTCATAGTGAGTGAATTTCAGTCATTGTTTTAGTACTTCGTTAATAAAAAGAAAAGAATATGTTTTGAAAAAGGAAAAGAAGAAACCGAATGATTACCTCATAAATAACACACAAAACATCCTTTTCTCTCATATCTTCTTCCTCTCCTTTTTTATCTTTCTCCATCACTTGCTACATTTATATCAACATATTGCTGGTGTATTCAATTCCACTGGGTAATGGTAGGTTACTGTTTGTTTTCCATTGTTTTATCAGAAAATGAGCCCTGACAAGAAACTTACTAGTTGCTTCTGCCCATTTATTGATAAGGATGCAACATGGGTTAGGTACAACCTGAAAAGGTCAAGCTTAGGTCAATTTGGGCCAAGGACCAAGGTCAACTTTGGGTCCAAAAGATAGGGTCTCATTTAAAATCAGGTCGGTCTCAGGCCTTGCAATTTTAAGGCCTGACCAGACTTGGAAACCTGAGTTTAGAATCCAAGTCTGACTTAAACCAAAAGGACTGTCGAATCCAATATATATGTATTTTCCTGTTCCTATTGGGTTTCCTACTTTCTTGTAGAGGTTTAGCAAGTTGTTTGTTTCCCACTTCTAGGTTCTCATCTCAAGATTCTACATACCATATTAAATAGTATTATGATAACTTGATTAAAAATCTTAACATTTAATTTAATCATTTAAAATCTAACCATTCAACACTAAACTCAACTCTAATCCATTCAGGAAAATGGAAAGAAAGGGCTTCTTAGAAATATAGAGATAATGGTGGAAGAGAAAGGGCAGGAGAGGAAGAGGGTAAATTGAGTAATGACCTGAAGACCCAAAGACCTATTCAGGCCCTTATTTATTTTTTAGGACCCAAACTTGATTTCAAATAGTTAGGGCCCACATAGGCCAGGTGTAAGTTTGGGCTCTCTAATTGCAAAGCAAGGCCTAGGCCAAAATGATTTAAGGCCCAACCCAACCCATCCAAGTAGTACCCCTATTTATAGATGCACCTGAACTCACTGATTCTCTCACTAGAGTTTTGAGAAAGATGCTTCTAGAGCAATACTCCAATTGCATTTTTTCTTATTCTATTTATGAAATTGCTATTGAAAGATAGAAAACACTAATAATGCTATAATATCTTTGTTTTCGTTTGCCCTTCTTGGTACTTTGAGGCTACTTTTCTCGTGCTAGGTATTTATGTCATTCCATTGAGACTTATAATAAACTCCTCATTAGTCAAGGGGAAGGGGGGAAGAACTATTTGTGAACAACTGAGGTATTGAAATGAGATTGATAGCTGAGGGACAAGAGCTTATAGCATAGTCGCTACGTGCTCAATGTTACGACCACAACATTGCAAGTTCAAGTTCTATGGGTATCAAATAGGTAGTTGGTCCATTGGGAAAAAAAGAAGAAAAAAAGCCAAATCTAATTACCAATGTCAATCCCACAAAGATGGGATAAATGGTTATGATGATGGAAAATGAGGACATTATAGCAACAACAAGCACACTATCATAGCCTCGAGAAGTATTGAAAAGTGTAGAAGAGACTTACAGAAATACGAGTAGCCACAAAACCAGCCTTGACAAGAGGCAAATGTAAGCCTCCTTTGTGGACCCCAGACCTACTGGCCTGAAAGTGCCCAAAAGAACCTAACCAATAGAAATAAGAGAGTTAACTATCAAAATAATGTTGTTTTAACCATTTTAAGGCATGATCATTTTGGATGATCTAGCATGTTCACCAAGCACACCCAAATTCTTACCCAACTCCTAATAATTCTACATGGTTCCAAATTTAGAGTGGCCTACTTGCAAAATAAAAAATAAAAAATTGAAAATTAGCAACTCATTATTCATATCCTAAACCTTAATCTTATTTAAATTCAAGCTAAAACCACTTTGTTAAACACCCAATGTTGTCTATGTTGATTTCAGAAGGCAATAACATCGAAACATCAATTTGAGAAACCATAAGTTTGTATTCTCTAATCTCTTCTCTATTCAATATGAAAGAAAGGGAGTAGTTCAGAATTCAGATCACATGATTGCTTGCAATAACTGCACAAAAAAATGACAACAAAAATAATCATGAAAGTTTGGTTTTTTAAATCTAAATGATTAACAAAGTCACGAAGCTTCCATAAGGACCTAAAGGAAAATTACAATAGTAGTACACAACAAATAAATAAATAAATTCTCTCTATCTACCCAATGGGTTTTAGCATGAACCATTCAAGTCTTTTTCGCTCAGAAGTACTTAAGTTCCATACTAAGGGATATTTTGAGGACCTAATGTAGGAAAGATGAATACTCTAAAAGAAGTCTTCAGAAAACCTGAATGGACCTAACGATTTGGAACTAAATCCTTTGGTGTGAAGGTGAGGAATTAATTCCTTACAGATTTAAGGTCAAACCCCCTCTCTACCTTAAAAGAAGGGCTTGATTAGATGAAGGCAACTTCAAAGATACCACACACTTTGGACGTCCAAATCCAATTGCATATACAAGAGTTACCATCCTTATATATATTTTCTAACTACCTAATGAAGTGCATGTTACTAACATTCATACATCATGTGATAAACAATTGCTCTTATCAAATAAGTGGATTCAATTATGCATGTATGCTACTTGCTCAAATGAATGTAAATCTATACTTGGAAAATGAAAAGAAACAGAAGGGCAGTAAGGTAGAATTTTCATCTATTAATTGAACTCAAGATTTTTGCACGTCATGAATTTCCCACATGGAAATTTGACCCATGGGGTAGCAGATAGGGTCCAAAATATCAAAAACCAAGAACGTCTGTCTTGATTGGGTTAAGCTATCACCTATATAACATTTTAAATATTAAAATAAAGTTAAGGAATACCGTTCAAAAAAAAAAAAAAAAGTTAAGGAATACCCCCGCTAAACGTCAATTGGCAATGATAGCAAGCCAACATTGCGATGATAAAGAGATAGATACTGAGATTACGTTCATATCATTTCAGCAAGCCAAGACTACAAGCCCTCTCCCTACTTTACTTCCTAATTCAAGCTTTCAAGAAGGAACGAGTGCGTACTTTGAGATTTTCCTTCCATCTTACTGGAATTTTAACTAGATTTAAGTCCTAAATCATTCGATCAAAGCACCGATCAATTTCACTGTCTTTGTTCTTTACCCTGTCCATGGGTTATCCTCCAAATCAAGCTTTCTCTCCAATTTATTTCTTGGGGAAGGTAGTAACATGAATGTGTTATCTTTCAATAAAAAACTAACATTGAAAGGAGTCTAAGCCAAGCAAAGCCATTTAAACCCGAAACTCTCAACAAATGGCTAGTGACTGAAGGTGCTTTCCCCTTATAGATAAAGCTAACAAAATTAAACAGAGTTCTTTTTGTATCATTCCCCATTCTGGGATTTACTAAAAAGGTACCACTTTTGCATTCTTTGGTTCACCATTTTCATTGGTGCTTGTAGCATAGATTCATGGATCTGGAAATTCATCATTGATGATTCATAATACGGTACTAGGAGAGAATGAAATAAAAAGTAGAAGATGGAGATCATAAATGCTTGAATACAAATTACAGACAAAACACAGGTAATCCTCAAATTTTAAGTCACACAGGGATGCTCCATATTTTTTATGGTTTTGAAAAAATTCAGCTGTTTGCATATCTACACACATATTCTACAACAGATACTGCTAATGCAATTCCTTGGGCTGGAGAAAAAAAAAAAAAACCACCTTGGAAACTTCTAGTGGTCACAATATAGCTCACTTTGCTTTATAGAGATAGAGATATTTGCTTTAGGTATGTTAAATGCTCAGCTGAATGTGGTGTTGATTTGTTGGTAAAGTTGGCAATTGACAGATATAGGGCCTTTTTTAGTTTCTTGTAGTTTTTGTACTCCTTTATTCTATCTTTTGGGCTTAGTGTATGTCTCCTATACTGCACCTTCCTTTTCAGTAATGAAAGCTAACATTCAAAAAAAGAAAGATGCAATGAGTCGAGAGAATTATGTGAAATATAGTGAAGGAGGTGATGGTATAGTTTAGAATAAGAAGCGAAAAGTCTTTTGGGTACAAAAAAAGAAGTATGCTCAGAAGCGTTTGATTCATGAACAACTAGAACAGCGGCAGGAACAACAACTGGGACAAAATGGCTAGTCTAGATTCACAAATAGCAAGTGACTTGTATCATATGACAACTCTGGCCAGAATAAATCTGTAGACATCAAAGCTTTCATGCTTCAGTAACTGATTCTTCCTAATAATGCACAAAGACTCTAAATGTACTTGCATTGATTTTTTCTATTAATTGATCTCTTTTGTTACTGCTAAAAAAAAAGACTCTAAATAATTTATTTTTTTTATTCAAGCAGACATCAGTAAAACCGTAATGACAGTCATTTGGACTAAAGAAGGAATTCTATAACATAAAGAAAGTTGGAGATATAAATCTAGCTGACCTGCGCCATGGACAATAATAAAGTTGCTTAAGTTTAACATCAAATTCTCCTCAAAGTCATCTGCTGTAGGAATTTTTGAATTTCCAAGTCCCTTGCTCCAATCCATTCCGACAACCTTTGTAGCAGAATTTGCTGTAATCATTGCTTGTCTCAGATGTGATGAAACTGTTCTAAGATTTTCTTCATTTATCTTTTCTATTTCATATTTGCAAGTGATTGCAGAACCACCTGGGTTAAAACACAGGACAGAAGACAAAATATGAAAAACCCAAATAGATCAATTTCTTTCTTTCTTTCTTTCTTTTTTTTGGGTTCTTAATTGCTGAAAATAGCATGCAACATCGAATTCTACATGAAGAACAAATGAAACAAAGAAAAATGTTATGTAAGATACATTTTTGCAACCTTATGGTTCTATTTCATTGGAAATATTTATAATGGACTAATAAACTTTAAAGATCATAGAGTTTCATAACAATTTAACCTATGAAGATGGAAAATGAGAGGATATATGAACCTTTATATGGTATCTTAAACCAATTGCAACAATTGGGCTATCTAACTAAGAAGAAACTTGCAAAAGCATACAGGCAAACCACAAGAATGCAACTTAAAATTCCAAGCAACTTGTTGACCGCTCAACAACCGGAACATTTGAAATGTTGCTCAACTATTTTAGCATTGTGAAACAATTTACAGCCTCCTTGTAAGCCAATTTCATTGCGCTGTCTTCAATTGAGCAGATTGACTGTAGTCAACTTTGCTAGGTAAAACTTGTCCAGTATTCCCTTGGCAATCAAAACCCACTTATCATTATAAAAGGGCATTTTGCCAGCACACCAAGGTAGATGCCATTTCTATTTTGGATCCAAACATGTGTCTGAGTCCATCTTAACTAGTGTCCTGGACAGTTAATTCCAAACTAAAGTCAACTGAACCACTATATAGGGGTGTCTGGTCAAAATATATGCCTTTCTAGGAAGATTTGGTATTCATTTCTTTCTTTGTTACATGCGAGGAAAGGAATATTTGACAGAGAAATAAAATTGGTACCAGAGCTATTTGAGGTTAAAAAATCAGATTGATGAATGGGTGAATGGCAGATCGCAAGAAAAAATAAATTCTCATGTTAGATTGAGCAATACTGTACGTGATTTAAATGAATTCAATTCACTCCTGTTTCTTTGGATGCCAAAAGAGGCACAAACCTGTAACAAAACAGTGGCTTCCACTATTCCGAATCATTCGCTTAATATAGTTTCTTTCTTATAGAATAAAAATAATAATAATAATAATAATAATAAGTGCCCACTTTTAACATGAATGTGGTGGTACCTGATCAAATTGATGCTTTTTTCTTCTTCTTTTTGGTCTTACTTAGCTTCTGATTCATAACACAAAAGACTTAATGCAGTATTTCATCCCATCTTATCTGACTGTTGGTTCATAAAAAAAATTAACCATATCCAATAGAACTTATCCTAGCTTTCTTTCTTATGCAATCTAATAACTAATTTTATCCAACAGATGGAAGATATCAACATTTCAACTGAAAACCCAGGAACCCATAAAGACATCTTTCTTTGAATTTTCTTCTAGTTAGAGAGAGAATAAGATGAAGGGACATACCGAGCTTGACGATGCAGCGAAGAGGAGGAAGATTGACAGGGCGGATTGGGCCACTTTGGGAGGTCTCCTGCTTAGCAAAATCCATGGAGACTGGGATTTGGATCTTCCGATCCGAAAATCCGAAATGATGATGAGCAGCTTGCAGAGGGCAAGGCAGCACTGCAGCAGCAGCTGCTGCTCAAATATGCTTATTCTAATTTCTCGCTGGAAATGTGGAATCATGATGCACGTGACAAGAGATTCTCATTTAAATAAAAATCTTTTATAAATACATCACCATCTTATTATTATTATTATTTTTTTGTCGTGAGGTGACCCGATATTGCATCCGACTAGTTCTCTGGAGTGTGTGAAAATTCTCCTATCTGTACATACTGGGTAAATCGATGGGACGTTACTCTATACATATTCTCATGGAAGTAGCCCATCACTATCTTATTTAGTGGATAATGTCCACCAAGTCCAATGTAATTATCTTTTAGAAGTATTTGAATTATAATCAAGGTATCCATGCATTCCACCTAATTAATCCTCAATATTAATTTTTAAGATATGTATAAACCTATCAATGGGGACACCCTCAGTACAAACTATGGGAAGTGGCTCTTTTCTGTTGAGGGAGATTTGATTCCAATCTCCTACAAATAAGGGTGGGAGTTGACATTCAAACTAAGGGCTGGTAGTTTTCTTAAAAAAAGGATTTTTTTATAAAAATTCAATTACTTTTAAAGGATAATTACACTGGAGTAGACTGTGCACTTGGACATGATCCGCTGAATGAGATGGTGAAAAATATTAGAATAGCCTTTAATAAGTTCATCTTGAAAATGTTCACTTTTAAATAATTTATAAGTAACTCGATGGAAACTCATGAAATTGATAAATTATTAAACTACTAAAGTGAAACATGGTTCAATCATTCGATATTGACAATAAAAGAGTGAGTATAAATTAGAAGAGAAGTTTTATAAAAAAAAAAATATTAGATCATAAATGCTTTATGAAGTTAAGTGTAGACAATGAAGATAAAATAATAGACAAGTTAATTGTAATGAAAACACATAATCTAATATAAGTGAGTAAAATAACTTTAAAAGATAAAGTTGAGAACAAACGCATTATAAATTCAGAAAATAGCCCTATAGGTAAAATAATGAAAATTTGTTTAAGGTGTTTTAAATACGTGAATAGGAGACAACAAATAATTGTGGTGCAAAAAATTAAAAAGACGTAAGTGAAAGGAACTAAAAAGAGAGGGAGATATTTAAAAGTATGGATGGAAAGAGTCTATAACAATGCGGTGATAAAATAAAAGGAACAAACAATATAAATTTTAATAAGATAGAAAAGAAAAAAAATATAAAAAGCTTATTTCAGATTAAAATTATTTTTTTCTTTATCAACGTGTGAAAAACTGCAGGAAACTCTGCAAAAAACTTCTATAGGTGATACATACTACCCTTAGAGCACACGAGGTGATATACAATATAAATTTTAAAGATCATGATAAGTTGATGACAAACAATACACTTTGGATTTTACTTTTTGTGAAATAATGACCTGTACATTGGTGTGCAGTGTATTATGCCGAGCACCTAAATATATGTCCCATTAAATAGAGTAGTGATATTTGTGTCAAAAAGTTACTATGTAACTCACCAAAAATTATTTTGATAAATTAATAAATTATATTTTTAAACGCTATAAAGTTTAAAGGCAAAAATGTAATTTGATTGATTTAATTAAAATATTTTTTGATAAACTGTACATTCAAAACATGACTTTTCCGATTACTAAATTTTATGCCTGGGTGATATGTCTTCACTTTTTGAGCCTCATTGCTAGAATTTCTTAGAGGAGCTCACTTTTTTTTTTTTGAATTTATATGTGGGAGACTGCAGAAAACCCACTGAAAAATTTGCAGGTAATATCTATTGTCCTTAGAACACACCAGATGAGATCATGAGAACTCGACGGCGAAAAATTACCAATTGAGCTGCAGGGCAGAGGAGCCCACTTTTGGAAAGTATAATGAAGCATTTTGCTTTTTATAATGTTGGATTTCAATTTTCTATCGGACGTAGGAAATACAACCGCAAAAATGTCTAAGTAAAAAAGACACTTCATCATGCGGAGATGTTTCACATATAAAAAATGCTTAGGTCGATATGTTTCTCTATGGGAGGAAACTTAGACAAGGCAACAGCTGCACTCTTCTGAAAAAACAGAATGCCTTCCTTAATTCTTATCCTAAAAATTTACAAATCAAAATCGAATGTGATCTTTGTCAATTTATATAGACAACAGACATCAACTCATGAAAAAAAAATGAAATCTAAACATATTCTGGACAGAAATGGGATCTCTTGTTGCCATCTAAAGAAGTCCTCAGTTGAAACATACTGGGCAGATTTAATAAAAATCCAAACCATTTATAAATCTTTAGGCTTCTTAGAGCACCCGATTGATTCTCGCGACATGTGCAAACCTTTCTACTCATACACCGGATAACTCTAAGGGGAATGGCCTTTTGGATTAGAGTGGAAATTGAACTCAGAAATCTTACTTTTTGTGGCGAGTTTCTGGCCATCGCTCCAAACCCTTTGGGTTATTTTTATAAACTTGCTTAGATGCACGTCCCCTGTGAAACTTGATCAAACTATTGAGCCACTAAGAATGTATAAAAAAAAATGATTTCATTAAATATTCATATAACTAAATGTTGAGGATTACACAATGAGAGTTTTAACTCATTCCTAGAAGAAGTAGCATCCTTTGAAAATATAAACATCTCTTGTACTTCTCTCTTGAACCTAAAATATAATTATGAAAAAAAAGAGAGAAGCATTTTGAATGCATTTCTTCAACCTTGACTCCCAAAAGCAAGGTTTTGATACTGGTTGAAACTTGAAACTGATCCAAAGCGATGAGCCTGTCTCTGCACAAGCACTAAACGATGACGAAGAACGGGAAAACTTCAGTTTCATTTCCTGACAACGCAAACTTATCCACTCCCAGTACATGATCACTGAAACAAAGTCACAAAACCAACCATCAAACCATGTACAAGAGAATTAGAGAATGAAACTCAATGAATGCTGGTTTCCAAGTGCACTGAAACAACCATCACAAAATCAACAATGAAATTGTAAATTATATTATTCCTAGTCGAAGTTGTACTCCTTTATAAGCTCAATACTTTTCCAAATACATACAAATAATTAACCTTAATGTATGTTTTTATGTTTTTTTAAACATAAGCACCAAATCATAGACTGAAAGAAACCACACATATTTGAGAGGGACTCTTGGTGAAACATGTGCAACATGGCTAAGTGAAACCAGTTTCATATCAGCTTATGTGCAGCAAGGTATAGAAGCCTCATGATTTTTATTCAGCATTTGATCTGGAAAACTTGTCTGCAAGCCATGATTTGTTCTTGGGCTAGTAGCAGAAAAACTAAAGGCACTTAAAGTGATTCTTAAAATAAAATCAACTGGTATGGGCATGCGCCTAGAATACCAAAATGGTTCACATGCAAAAAGCTAAAGGCTTGCGACTAAAACACACAATTATGAAGTAGTTTGAAGTGACATGTTAAATTGTCGAGAAGTGGAATCCACTAAATTGACCCCAAATAGAAAGGGTAAGACTGTTAATAACAAATTATCTAAGTTTCATACTTAGCTTCACATATGACTTTGTCAGCAGCTGTTTTCACCTATATATATGCCATTTCTTAACTTGCCTTTCTCTTGTCTAGAACAACTAAATGGAGCTCCATGTTCCACCATCATGTCTTTTAATGAATGTAACTCTTATTTCATTAATTTTCTAAGAAGGTCTTTCACTACCAGTTTTGTACAACCTTGCCATTTTATCCAAAACTCGTTAGATTTGTGTCCATGCTCTGATCCTCCTCATATCCTAATACTCTCTTTATTCTATATTGAGTTGCAAGGCGCTCTCTTGGAGTGACCTTAAAATCCTTACAAAAGGTCCTTTCTTCATGCTATAATACTGTCATCCATTAAGCCATAAATCAATCAGATTACACATAGCCAATCAGTTCAAAAAGAAAATCAAGAAAACCAAGATATTCTATAAGAATACTCCACTGTATAATCTAGTATATTCTTTAATAAAGTCATCACAACTAAAAGAAAAAGAAAAATGGAGCGGGTCGCTTTCCAATTAAAAAAAAATCCAAATAAAAAAATGGGGGAATTAATCAAAATCAAACACTTTTCTCTTAACCTAAACAGCTCGAGATGAATGAATATGAATGACAAGGTGCACAAATGGAAAGGATTGCCGACTGAAGGAGAAACCACATGATGCACCATGAACGAAAAATCTTAAGGAACGCTAAACAAAATTAAGCAAAGCATACATGCCTGAACTAAATGGGCAATTTTACACCTGTCAGATCCAAGAATTGTCAAAAGTTTGATGTATATTCTCACCAAATCATCCACTAACACTGAACGTTGTGGGTTAAGATCTTCACTTTATGATTGTTCTACATAAGTAGAAGTATAATGTCACTTTCAGATATCGAACAATGCAGATGAAACAAAACCCATCAAAGAAAAGAGAAGAGCAAGAAGAAGTAAATACTCTTTATAGCTTACAGTTTGAATGCAATACAACAAAATCAAATAGAGATTTGGACAAAAATAAGCAGGAAATTTACAACTGGAAGTTACATAAGTACCTACCTGGATATAAAAACATTAAACAGAGTAGAGGACAGGAGATCACACCCCACTCTGCTGCAAACCAGACAATGCTGAATTCTGCAAATTAAGCTTGTCTATGATCTCCAAAGGTGTGCTGCTCTCGTTCCTAATCCTCTTAATTTTTGGCGAAGAAAGGCCACGGTGCCTAAACCCATAAAAATTGAGTACCTGGTTATCTGCAAAATTGAAGGCCCTCTCCATGCTACTCAAGCACCGCTCAACAGGATAGTCCCCATAGCTACCACAGGGCTTGCAGCCAACAAAATGGGTGACGAACGGCCACCGCTCATCCCCTAATCCAGGATGGTACTTATCAAGCATCTCCTCATAGCGGTCAACTAGCCCGGCCCAGAATCCATGGAGATAGTACTGGTTCTCCAGGAAAACCTTGTCGGTCCATTGCTCACGCTGGGAAATGAGCAAGTAGATAAGTGCAGACTGGTCATCTGCCTCAAATGCAGGACGGCCCTTGAGATTGGCAGTGAGAATCCTTCCGGCCTCATCACGAATGGGGCCTTTTGGTCCCATTGGTGCCCACACATCAAGGAGATCGAGTGACCACTGGCAATTCCTGAAGAGGAAGCTGCCAGTGTTGATGCCAATCCACGAATGCTCATCAAAGACGAGATTGGGGTATCCATGGAGGACTAAATTGTAAGCATCGTACTTGGGTAATGGAATCTCAAATACCATGTCGGTGAAAAGGGCGTCACTGTCCATCCACCAGATCCACTCAACCTCAGGATGTGACAGCATCAGCCGTCGGATCAAGGGCAATTTTGCCCAGTACCCAGCAAGCTCCTTGTCCAAATGGGCCATGTTGTAAACTATTTCAATGCCGTGGAGGCGGCAGTAGTCAATCTTGTTCTTAATTGCCTTGAGTAGGTAGTGATCCCCAATTGCCTTGTCACATGGATTCGGCGGAGATCCAGTGACAAGGAGTATCCTTGGCTTGCCTTGAATCAAGTTGGGGAATTCTGGATTGTTCTGGAGCCAGATCTTGCGCTGCGCATCCCAGTCAGTGATCTTGGGGCCGAGAGTGTAGTTGGCAGTGGCAGTGGCGGTGGAATTGGGGTTGGTGGGTAACTCATCAGGGTCACCATCAGATCGGATCTCGGCAAGGATACGGTTTGTTTCTTCTATGAGGTTCTGCTCTGACTCAGATGGGCTGGAGCCGCCCAAATTGCCAACGCCGATGGTGCCTCGAAGGACAAGGATGGTGACAAATCCGCAGAGAATAGTGATCTTGATGTTGTTGAAGGTCTTCTGGATCTGGCGCCCTCTGGGAATGCGACTGGAAAGTCTCGTGGTTGTGGGTAGGCTGGCTGAGGCCGCTTCTGCTCCTCCTCCTCCACCGCTGCCTCTCTTTTGACTAAAACCCTCCTGCCCCATTCTTTACAACTCTCTAAATATAAGATATGTCTTACTGATACAGTGATAGATAGATAGATGACAAACAGTGAAAGATGAAACGTGAGATCTCACTTTCCCTTTCTCTGTCTGTCTGTGACCACTTGGCTTAAGAACAGGGAATGTACACGAGAGACAAATACATAGAGATTGATGACAAAGAAAAAAGAACCAGAACTGAAGAAGTGAAGAAGAAGTAGAAGAAGCGCTGCTCTCTGTCTCTCTGTGTGAGGAAGACTTGGGTGTTCTTGATTCTTTATTTGACAAATACAGAGTGGAGAGGATGGAGAATTGGAGATGGAAACTTCCTGGTTCACACTTAGACAGTTGGCTCTTTGGCGACGCATTTAACAACTGTAAATTGTGTATTATGAGTTAATCAATTAAATTATTGTAAACTTATGAAGTCGTTAGCTTCGGTATCATTTCTAAGTTAACTTTTTAGATTTACTTAATGGTTTTTCACCGTGAAAAAAGGTAATAACTTTTTTTCTTTTTTTTTTCAATTTTAACCTCTGCCTCTCTCTCTTGCTCCTCCCTTTTCTGAAAACAGAGGTTAAAAAAGATTTACAGTGCAAAAATCATTACCCTTCCTTTTTATTATTAGGAAATTTTTATGGTAGACTCCAAAGTTCTGAAATCCCTAATTACGTGAGAGGTTTTCAAGTTTAAGATTTTAAGACGAATTTTTTTCTTTCTTGGAAGTGTTTTTAAAATGAAATTTTGACTCCTTTATTTTCATTTATAATTTTACATTATATGTTTGAATAAGTAATGTATTTGACTCCTTTTTTAAGTTAACTTTGAATGCTTGCTTATGACAATATTCTATTTTCAAAAATTTAAATGAGCTTCACATTCTAAATTAAGATATGTAGAAAATATTAATTACAATAAATGATTTTTCTTTTTTTAGACTAAGGTGTCTAGATGTCTCACCTAAGGACATATCTAAACCACCAAATCCACTCATATTGACTACAAAATAATGAGTCATTATATTTTTATAATTCATATTATAAAACTATAATTACTTAATGAAAAATTTCTCTTGAATGGTATTATTTATAAATATTTTATTTCTTCTATCTAATTATACCAATTCATTCTATAATAGAGAAAAGAATTTTTAACAACTCAATACTTTAATATCTTTAATTAGAAAGAAGAATTCTCAAAAATATAATAAGGCTGGCGTGATATAGGGGTATTAAGAAACGCGTGGACTCCCGAGGGTTGACAAAACGCTGTCAACTCTCAAAGCAAATCAGAGTGGGAACTTGTGATTTGGTTGGCCGTAAGCCCAGTCCAGCCAAAGCCCAACTCATATCTAGTCGTCTTTGGGGATAAGTTGTTGACAACAAGGGTAAGCAATTCGGGTTTACCTATCTCTGCCGATATCTCTCTCTTAATTTTTTTTTTTTTAAATCTCGGTGTCTATCAGCCGATATTCGCTGGTTCAGCCGATATAATGTGTATCGGCCGGGATTTTTACCCTTGGTTGAAAACAAGACATGGTAATCCGAGATTTATACACAGTGAGACTAAAAAAGAAAAATTAGGAGAGAGATATCAGCCAACACACCGATATCTCGGTAATCTCATTTTTTTTTACCCCTGGTGCAGCCCCAATTGACAGCCCAAGCCCTGCAAACTATCCTACTGGTTGAGACAATCCAAAATATCACTGTCTCCACCTAACAAAAAAAAATATCAATTTCCTTTTCTAATGCCTTGATCCTTCCACAATGGGTCCCTCCACATGTTTGATATCCATCAACCAAGACAAAAATAATTTTATCAGATTCAGATCTATAAAAATAATTTAATCAGCAAATTATTATGTTCAGCTTAGGAATTGGACTTAATTGAACAAGACACCTCCATGTGGATGCATGAGAATGGGTCCTTCTCTCTATATTATTTATTTATTTATAATTAATGTTTACTGAGTCAAATACAGGAGTGGGACCCAACTTCAACCTAGTCCAATGGTGCCAAATGTAAGAACTAAGAAGTGGGTTGCCACTTCTTTCTTGTAGGTATAGGACTTGTTTATTCAATTAGCATAAGTGGGGGTCATGAACCAAATTAAAATTTATTAATTTGACTCCTATTAGATAGATGCTTGGAATGTGCTTTAGAAGAACGTCTATTTTTTAATGAAAAAATATTTACTGATTCATATTTTTCTAGGCTGCCCATCCGAATACACAGGAATAGTCTTTTAGGAGACACGGGTATTTCAGACTTTTCACTTTATCCCCATCCTTCCATACGAAAAATTAAAAAAATCAGATATTCAAAAATCGGTGCACCGACCGGACCACTTTCCTCAAATTTCTGTTTTTCAGTGATCCGATTAGTTTACCAATCCAGTGCATCAGTCCAGTGCACCGATTCACTGGAAAGTGAACCGATTTCTAAATGTTTAATTTTTTTTTAAAATTTTTCCATATGGATGGATGGGGGTAAAATGGAAAGTTCACTAAAATCCGTGTCTGCTAAAAAAGTTTTCCCGTATTAGAATGGCCACCCTTTTTCTAAAGCTCAAGTTTTTGTAATTCATGAAATAAATGACATCAATAAGGGTGGGTCTGAAATTAAAATCAAAATACATTTGAATTAATTTAACTTATTTGAGAAGATTTAAAATAAATATAAAAGAGATTTAAATTGAATAAAATTTGACACCAATTTAATCGAACTCGACTGTTGCTAGTTTATAAACTTGTCATTTAATCAATCCAAAGGGACTGGAGTGATCACTAAGAACCTGCCTCACAAAACAGGAGTTCTTAGTTCGATTCTTACTACATCTCAAAAGCTCACTTCTTATAGAGTTATCTGGTGTATGTAGGTAGGAACACTTATGTATGTTCTAAAAATTAGTCGGGTGCTTTAACAGGCTTGAACACTTCGATTATTTTTTTTTCCAATATATTTTTTCGAAGGAAAGTTTTAATTAAAATCAACTTTGCATCTTGTTTATAGCCTAGAAGAGTATGAGTTTATTGTGCCTCTGCCATTGTAGAGAAGCCTCCACTTGTTGCATTAGTAGCCAACAAGAAGAATAAAACAAGGAAGCAAAACCAAGTAATGACTCTTTCAACTCTTCCTCTTCATTTGTCATCACCTCTCTTCCCTTCCTATATATCTACTTCTCGGCGATTACACAACCAGTCCTTACATGGTTTATACAGAGTGATAAGAAAGAAAAAGAGCAAGAAGGAAAATAAGAGAAGCTTACTGGAACTGAAGGACAGAGAGATGGGGAGAAAGAGAAAGGGGGAAGAGAAAGATGCCACAAATGGTGCTGCTGGGTGGAATGAGGTGGTGACTGAGGCAGCAGAATTAGCATTTGATGGGGTGGAGCCTGGCCGGAAGCGCTTTGTAGGGGTGCGGCAAAGGCCATCCGGGCGATGGGTGGCAGAGATCAAGGACACTATACAGAAGATAAGGGTGTGGTTGGGCACCTTCGACACGGCGGAGGAAGCAGCCAGGGCCTATGATGAGGCTGCTTGCTTGCTTCGTGGTGCCAACACCCGTACCAATTTCTGGCCATGTTCTCCATTGTCATCGTCTTCATCAGTACTTCCCTCTAAGATCACCAACCTTCTACTACTCAGGCTCAAAGCAAGGAAGAATGCTGCTATTGCTAGCTCGTCTACTCTACCCATAAATCACCACCACAAGCAGCAGCAGAAGCAGGCACAACAAATTCAGCCACAAGAAGCATATGAAGCTGTAACGGCGGTAAAACATGATCCCCAATTCTCCGAACACTCGAATTACACCGACTACTCATCCACTATTAGTACTGTTTCCAACAGTATTAGTATGGGCGATGACTGCTTCAATACTAGTATTGATGCCGGTTTTATTGAACAAGAACAGAGTGGAATGAAAGAGTTGGATTTAAAATATGACTCGGGTGATGGTGGCGTCTCTGGAGAAAATGGAGAGGAAGAAGAGGGCGGTGAAGAAGAAGAAGAGAGAATTGATCTCAGCGCCATGGATTCGCAATTTTTAGATTTTGGGTCTTCGTATTCATACTCTGTGTTCGAGATTGCAGAAGAGATTGTCGATCCGTTGGAGGAAGAGAATGCAGGCGACGAGCCCTCAATGCTTAGAGCAGCCATGAAGAGGATGAAGTATGAAAGGAAGATATCGGCGTGCCTCTACGCTATAAATGGGATCTCTGAGTGCTTGAGTTTGAACTTTGGAGGACCCAAGAAACAAGAAGAAATGAAAGATCAACTGCAAGATGTTCATGAACAGATGGAGAATCCAAAGATGTGGGTACAGATGGGGTCTTCATCATCATCTTCTTCCACAATTACTTCCACCAATGCCGATGCCGGTGCTACACTTGCAGTTCCCAATAGTAATTCTTCTGATCCCGCAGCTGATTCTGCTACTGCTTCAAGTAATGAGAGTGAATTGGCACTTTGGAACTCTCTTGATCTTCCCCCTATCTGCCTTGTTACTTGATTGAGAAAGGGATTTTTTACTTCATTTAATTATATAAACTGTTAAGAAAATACACAATCTATCAAGTGCTGCTCAACTCTTGCTCTGAGATTCTTTCCATTGTAGATCATTAAACTAATGGCACTAGCTCTCCATTTTTCACTCTTTGCTTCATATTCTTCTTCATTGGCTTCCCTTCACAAAGGAAAGTGGAACTTGCTAATTGACTCCTAAATCTATGAATCCACAATTGGACGGTCATATACAGGAAACCCATTTCGAAGTTTAGTGAAAGTAGAGCAGAAAATGAAAAAGTAAGGTCAATTTCCAAGAAAATTTAGTAGAATTTCTGCTCAAAGTGGTGTGCACTACCTTGTCCAAATGAATGGCTAAAGAAGCTAGTATCTTTAAATAATTTGAACAAGAGAAAAATGTCTCTCTTGTACTCAATTCAAATTTCAAAGCAATAAAATTGCCCACATGAATATAAATCAACTGGTAATCTCCCGTCTAAGGAAGCGGGAATCAGAAGAATCAAGATATGCTAAAACCTAGATATCACAAAGAAAAAAGTGTAAATGTTTGTGTATTTTTTTATTGCAGAGCTTGTTTCTAAAAATAACTTGGAAAAACTTACTGAGTTAATTAAAATTTGGGTCGAACATGATTATTGAATTTGATACTTTGTTCACGATAAAATAGTAATAAAAAATGCCCTTTCATGAAATTTACATCGTTCGTGGGCCTAGTTGTTTTCTCAGCCCTCTCGAGGGCTTGTTCAGTTGTCTCATTTCCTTGGGCCGGGCTTGATCTGGAGACTAAGCTTGTTTTTATACGGGTCTCACTTGAGCTCAAACTTTTGATAATGGGCAGGCCTAGGGCCTGAGACAGAAACCTTGTTGGACTTTTGCATTGCTTAGGTTTGCTGGGCTCTTATGAGCCTCCCCGAAAACCTGACCAGTGGCCGAACTATCTGGTTAGGCTATACCACAACAATTAATTACACATAAAATTAATGAGTTAATTTGGTGTATGTAACTAAAAGGGATGACAATTAGATAGGAAAGCCCAAAGGCCTGAAATGCCAGGCCCACACTAATGTCTTGGTACATGTCACGCCTGCCCGAACTGGGCCTATTGCCATCTATAACAATGTCATTTTTGTCCTAAAAGGCTGAAGTACCGGGCCTGCTCTCGGCCCGCTATAATAAATAGGGTTTGGACCTTGGCATCTCCGGCATATGCAAAGCTGGGCCCAAACCTTACCCGTTTATATCCCAAGTAAGACAGGGCCAAACCTACTTTTTTTACAGTGAAACTTGGATTGGATTCAATTCAAGGAAGGTTATGAATATGAATAGTTTGGATTTGAGTAAATAAATCCACTCCTTGAATTCTAATTGGTCTAATTAGATTGATAAATAAAAATAATATTTTAACTAATTTAATAAAAAAGACTCAAGTTAAATATACTTAATAAAAATTCAAATTTAAATTGAATTTAAAAGAAATGTATGTTTGAAGATTGTGAACCATAAATACCACCTTTAAGAAATTAAAAATCTGTGCTAACCATGGTCCACAGGGGACTATTTGGCTAGGACTTTGTTATTATTTCCTCTCTTGTTCAACACTCCAATGTCTATTTCCTCCTTCCTTTTCTTCAATGGAGTCGTCACTGTCAATTAAAACTATTTTTTTTATTTGTTCCAAAGGAGACAATAAAATATTTATATAGTGGAGATTTCCTCAAGAGAACGTGATAGGGACACTAGTCTTTTTTATAATAAGAGACGTTAGGTTTAAAATGTCTTCTAAAACTGGCATAAAATGTCTTCTAAAACTGGCATATCATGCCCTTAATAAAAAAATGAGTTGATAGTTTGATTATATCGGTTTATTTTGAGCTTTAGTGTTTTTTTGGTGACAATACCAAAATTTTGGATATATCAATTTTATGAATTAAAAACCAATATTTTACAAAATTTATATATCTCTTATTTTTTTAGATAATATTTATATTTCTCTTTTTCTTCTTCACGCTTGCTTGACTCAATTTACGCTTAATCGAAATAAGAAAAAATAAGTTAAATTCAAATGGTATTTAATCCAAAAATAAAAAATGCATTCACTATTATCAATCTATTTATAATGAAAAATGTGAGTTCCATTTGATGTTGAATTTTAGATCATTCATTTAAATCCTACCTAGTTTGGCGTTCACTTGACACATGCAAGTTGAGAAATTAAATACTAAAATAAATATCTATTTAATAAATATAATAAAATAGTTCGATAATATTTAAATGTTAAACTAAATATTTTCTCTTATTATATGATTGGTGCGCCGTATCATACACACCCGCTAAACTCACTATCATCAGCAATCAGTATTTTATTTTTTCAAGGTCGATTTTATCCGTTCTACTTCTCCAATTGATCCATTAATTCATCATAAATTATATCATCAATAACTCTTCAATCTAATATATCGTTTTCTATCAATTTTCTAGATTTGTAAAGAAAAAAAATTAACAGCACAAACTCCTCCGGTCCATCCCTCATATGTGACCAATGATATAAAAATATAAATCATTAAGTTCATATGTGACCAATGATATAAAAATATAAATCATTAAGTATATTATTTATTATTTTACTTTTTAAATTCAAATTATGCTAAAACTTTTCACCTAACTTACTCCCATAATAATTTTATTTGTAAAAAATTAAGTGCTAGAATAAATTGATTGAAGTAGAATTTGAATCAGAGAAAAAAAAAAAATCGCTGAAGCAACTTTTGATTTCTGATGTGATTGGCACTTCATTATATTTAATAAATTGACAAATCATATTCGAATTGTCGACCCAAAACCTGACCCATTTACATCACTTTCAATCAAAATTATGAAAGAAATTATGCACAATGACCCTCTCATAATTTATAAAGTCTATGCTGACATATCTCAATCGCAATGGCTTAGGAATCGATTTTGAAAATGATAAGGTTTGGAATCCAAAAGAAAAAAATCTTGAAAAATAATAATTTATGTTTCCATGACGATGACGGTGAAGTTTGGAAATTGAACGATTTCTTTTATCGTGTATTATCGGTATTTACCGGACATACAAAGAAGCACTACACCTAAGAATCAACAATACAAAAAATTTGGTATAAATTATCTCACTTTCTACTAAGATCAAAACTATCTGGAATGGTTGAGATAACATACATCTATCTCGTTCGTACTTTGAATACTCATATAATCATCGAAGATCGTTTAATTGACTAATTCTTTAAAATATCTAGAGAGAATGAAAATAGTTTATATAATAAAAAATAAAATTTTAAAGGATATTTTTAATCAAAATATTTTTTATATATCAAAATTAACGCTTATTTTTTATCATTCATCTTGACACATCTAATATAATGTTAGAAATAATATTTAAATCTAAATTTCAATTCTAAAATAATTCACAGTTTTAAATATACAATATGAATGTCTACCAATCCATTATATACTATAGGTATATATATCAAGAATTCTACTTCATATTGCTTAACGAATGTTAAACAGAATCTTGAGATTCAGAATCCTTCTTGGTTCCTTGGGGCTGCGTAAGGGCAAGTGGTGTGGGATGGCTATATATGGCTGGCTATGTCACTAAATATAGCCAGCCATATAATTAAATAATATTTTTTTTGATGACATGGTTGGCTATAATTTTTAGCCAGCCTCGTCACACGGCTAACTAGAATGGCTACTTTTTAATATTTTATTATTTTTTTATGTACATTTTTTTAACAAATTTTTTTAAAAAAATATAAAGACATTACATATTTTTTCACAAGTAATTAAATAAATTAACAAAACATATATATTTTCTCACAAGTAATTAAATAAATTAAAAAACATACATATTCTCTCACAAGAAATTAAATATATTAAATTTGGTAATGAAGAAGTTTAAAGAGAATATTTTTAGAAATGTAATTTTTCATATTGTTTGTGATGAATAAAATATTATTTTTAATATTTTGTTTCTCAATAGCTATAATTTTAATTTTTTTACAGAATAATTTTAATTTTTTTTACAGAATAATTTTAATTTTTGTTTCTCATATATTTTGTTTACAAATGTAAAGGAAAAAAAAAATCAAAAGGTAAAGAGTTATTTTTTATTTTTTTTATAAAAAATAAAATAATAAAGTAAAGAAAAAAATAATTATTTGCCCTAATATACAAATTATATCCAAAAACAAAACAAAAAATCCAAAATAATCAAATAAATAAATAAAAAGAGAAAATAAAAAAAATCAAAAACTATATACAAGTTATATATATATATATATATATATATATATATATATATATATATATATATATATATATATATATATATAAAAAGAGGAGAGAGAATGGCATAGTTGGCTACATGGTTGCTACCTGGAGCCATCCATTTAGTCATAAACAATGTAGGTCCCACATTTAGCCATCCCCACACCACACATGCACGAGCTGGCCATATGGCCACTATAACACTTCTCTAAGATTCTCTCTAGAAAAGTTGAAAAGGACATAGATTCCTTTAGTGTGGACCCGTAGTCCTTGAGAGCACTCAAAATTTTTATCCCAATTGCAAACCACTGAAATAAGGCCCCACATTGAGCAGTGGAAAGTGGAAACTGGAAACTGGCGATCTACCCGCCCACCATAAAAGATCCATGAATAATATTCATCGTAATGAATTTTTCTAAGGATATTCTTCGATTTAAAGGGGAGAGAGAAACGCAAAGTGGGAGAATCTCCAGCCGGTCAGAAGAGCCACAGAAAGAGAGAGACAACGGTGATGGCTAAGATCCAGGGAAAGAAGCAGCTTCTTCTTCTCTCTTCGTCCCTCTCTCTCAATCTATTCCTCGTCTACCTTTTAATGGGTCGCGAATCGGGTCATCTCACTTGGACCCGAAAAGCGGCTCTGGAGGCGGAGGCAGTAGCATCTCTAACTTGCTCCGGCCACGGTCGAGCCTTCCTGGATGGCATCGTCGACCAAGGAAAGCCCACCTGCGAGTGCTACGCTTGTTTCGGAGGACCCGATTGCTCCCTACTCCTACCCCACTGTTCTGCAGATGCCGATAGGTACGTGCCATCTATGTTCTATTTATCATCTTGCATGTGGCACACGTACGTGAGATTAAAACCGTTCATCTCCGGGAGTGTTACCGTCGGTAGGCCGCCCGGTAGGTCGGTAAAACCGGCAACTCACTGTAGAGATTCCAGCAGAAAGCTTGAGTTGATCAGACTGCAGTTTACTAATTACCGATAAAATTATTTTCACTCTCGTTCTCACGCTATCCAACTCATGAACTATATTCATATCTAATATGAACTCATTTCGAATTGATTCTATTATTGAATTAAAAGTTTATCTAAAACTAACTCCATTTTAACTATAATCGGACTGGACTCTTCAAAACTATGACTTTTTAAATTCAATAAACTTAAATTTTATACGAGAACCATCATCTTAGAAATACATTCAAAGTACTTATCTCCATGTATTGGACTCTACTCTTGTGAGCTCCACAAGCCCATGAGTGATTGTCTTTCATGTTGACTCAATCCAAAAAAATAAACAAATGAAAAGAAAAAAGTCTAGGATTCTGATCATATATGTCTTTGAAATATTTAATTGGACCCAATTGACCTTGACCCGAAATAAATCTATCTCGAGTTGAGATTCGGAGTCTCAGACCTGAGTTCCACCCATTTCTTCCCCTATTTCTCGGCCTGATAGCTCTAGTCCATGAAATAACTCACTAATTTTAGTCTATTATCTCCATTTCTCACCATTCAAATCTTCCATGTAAGAACAAAGCCCTCATTTTTTTTTCTTTTTAATTAAATTTTTTTTTCATATGAATCTTATATTTTCTAATTTATATTAAAACTTAAGTTGTGTTGTATTGATTGGCAATTTGAGAAACAGAGATGGATGAAGAGATTGGTAGGCTCGATGGTTGTTTGGTCTCATCAGACTTCTATCGGTGGATTTTAGAAGTTAGTTGAGGGCTGGATAAGATAAGAGACTGCAGATTGATTTAAAATTTAGTATCGACTGATATGTTTTTTTCTCTTCTTTTTTTTTTTTAACAAAAACGACTGATATCGGTCGATATGATACGACCGAGATATCGACATATCGGTTTATACAAATCGTATCGGCCAATATTTAGACCCCCTAAGACAATACTGGTTATTACAAGCAGAGAAGGGCCTGAATGTATGGAGCAGGTGGGCTGCACATGGTGGTGGCAGCACACTATTAATACAAGTCATACGGCAACAGGAAAGATTGGACCTGGCTTTATTGCATGTTAAGAAAGACATTTTCCTAAAAATATTTTAATATTTGATAGGATTTAATTAGTTAAAATTTATGTTCATCTATTATGAATAGAGATGTTTGTCTTAGAGTTTTGAGTCTATTTGATCATTCATGTATTTATACATATTAGTAATTATTCAAAGAATTGACGATTCAAACAGTTTCTTGAAAGTTTCTTTGTTAACATAGTGGATAAGAATAATTGAAAAAAAAAAAGTCAAATGAAGTTTAAATAATAGAAAAAAAAAACTATTTTCAGGTATAATCACTCAATAGAACTTGATCCAAACTTAGACCTAACATGACTTAGAGTCTTGGATACCATTCTCTTGTGTGAAAATTGAATTCAAATAAATGCAGCGGAAGCAATCAAACAACAAATCAAATATCGACAGAAGACAACATAATTTTTATGTGATTTGACAGAGGCCTACGTCCACAGGCAGCGGTAAATTCATTTAATATTAAAGGATACAAATTTCTCTCACAAATTACAAACCCAAGTCAAATTCGAACTCTTCTCAATCAAGTGTCTCACAAATAACCCGGAGGGGTTAAGGTTAGTTTGATTGCCATTTCCCACCCTTGTTTGTGGGAGGTCATAGAATCAAGTCCTCTCAATACAAAAAGGATCACTCCCCTTAATTTTGTATCCAGTGTATGTGAATTAGGAGGTTTACATGTGCATCAAGGATTATTCAGGTGGGACGCTTGGATACCTTAGTCTTCAAAATAAAAAAAAACTCTCTCACAATACGAAAGGGCTCAATCAAATTCAAATCTCTCTCCAAAATACAAAACAAATTCCACCAAGCCCTCTCTCTCAAATTTCCCACTGCCTCTATCCTAACCAAGAGCTCTCTGTTTTATTTTATAAAAAATAAAATGACTTGCAACGAAAGACGAAGGTTCTAATTTCTAAACGAAGAATTTCTATTTCAGGGAAAGCTCAAATCGAGCCATAATCCAACACACCCACCATTGTACTATTTTTTGTAGTTAAAATGTATTACTGGCTGAAAAAATAAATTGAACTTTTCCTCTGTAGAAGTGGGTTTAATTTCAGATGATTGTTACTATTGTTGCAGTGGGGATCCATTGTTCTTGGAGCCATTTTGGATTCTCAAAGCAGAGGGCAGTGCAGTTGTAGTGCCTGGATGGCACAGAATGAGTTATCGAATGACTGAAGGTACCTTAATGTCTGTTGAGCTACAGAATCACATCAGACAACTACACTCTCTCGTTGGAAATGCAAATCAAACAGGGAAGTATATTGTCTTTGGAGATGGATCCACACAGCTGCTCAATGCAGCTGTTCACGCCCTTTCTCAAGATGGCCTTTCGCGCGCAAACGTTGTAGCTGCCGTTCCTTATTACGGGGTGAGTAATAGTGTAATACAATGATTAGGAATGGATTTTCCTCGTATGTTTTATCATGGTATCAGAACAAGTACTAAAGAAATGGGTCGAGTTCGTATTTCCAATCCTGGAGTAGAAGAGCCGAGTGTCTCTAGCCCTGACATTAAGAAGGAGTGTTAGCAAAGTCCCACATCACCAGTGAACCTTTGAATTATGGGGTTTATAAATGCATGGACACTCTCTCCTTAATAAGCTGATTTTTAAGAATGAGTTCTACTCTTGTGTTTGGCCTTTTGAGGAAACCCTCAATCATCATTTTCATTACTGGATCAATGTCTAACGGTTGTTTTGTACAAAAAATAAATATGGAAATGCAGGCATATCAAAGCCAGACAATCTTATTCAAATCAGAGGACTATGAATGGGAAGGAGATGCATCTCTTTGGAAAAATGCTTCTGATTCCTCAACTAAGTTTGTCGAGTTCGTCACTTCACCAAACAATCCTGATGGCCATCTAAGGCATCCTACTCTTCAAGGCCCATTTGCCAAAGCAATTCATGACCATGCTTACTACTGGCCTCATTTCACAGCAATCCCATCCATGGCCGATGAAGACATCATGCTCTTCACTATTTCAAAGATTACCGGCCACGCCGGCAGCCGATTTGGGTAATACTTCTGCTAGCTTCCACCCCTTACACTAGTATTCCACACAATGCCGCCCACTGTACTAGATGTTCTCATAAAATGCACCACTATAATTTTTTTGGATCATATGGGTATCCCTACTCCACATTGGAGGTAAGCTTAATCCCCTGGATACACAAGAGCATCTTCAAGCCTCGTATATCAGGTAAGCCTGGGAGGAGTCAAACTCAAGAACTCTAATATAATTCTAGAAGCTTAAACCAACTGAACTGTTAAGAAGTGAAATAGAGAAACAAGAACACATGTGAGACTGCCTGAGTGGGTAACAACACAAGGACATCGGCCATTACAGAAAGCACAGGAAGAGAGTAGTGTGCGGTTAGAAGAATGGTTCTTTCTTCTAGATTGAGCGTGCAAGTCTGAGAGCAGCAACTAAGATTTAGTTGTGGGTTGCCGGTAGCAACGGTGTTTTGTACAAGAGTTTCGGGACTTGGGTTTAGGATTTAAACCCGAGTAATTGATTTGATTATATTCCACATATTATTCCAAACATGAACTACCCGTGTTCGGGTTTGAAAATCACAACTATAGTTTTCTTAGCATCAATAATGATTTTAATCACATCAGGTGGGCATTGATAAAGGATGAGGAAGTGTACAACAGAATGTTAACATATACTACTACCAACACCTTTGGCTACTCCCATGAATCCCAGCTGAGAGTCTTGAAAATTCTCAAAGTGATCTTAGAGGAAGGGGAGAGGGACTTCTTTGAATTTGGATACAACACGATGAACGATCGATGGCAGAAGTTGAGCAGAAGCATCTCTGCATCCAAACGTTTCTCTCTTCAAAAACTTGCTCCCCTGTTTTGCACTTATTTTCAGAAGATCAGAGAACCTTCTCCAGGTGATTTACATTACATTTTTACGTAGTCACTACCATTTCACTTATAGTCATTGTCACCTTAGTTTTTTTTTTCAAATAAATCATTATTATCATTGTCATTTGACCCTTATATTTTATAATTTGTCAGGACTCAGATTTACAGCCCAAGACCAACATGATAGGTGGAGTGACCAAATCTCATATAAGTCTTTAGTTTTTCTCTCTCACAACCGATAGGGGATTCTCGTTGGCACCCCAACAATTCCCCCTCGAACGAGACTCTTCGCAGGATAGAACGTCGCCAACCATTCCGTTCGGCTAGGGAATCCCTTAACCCACATAGTGTGACTTAAGAACTTGATTCTGATACCACGATTGGGACTGGACTTCCAGTCCAAAAGACTAGCTTGATAGATGCAGTAGCTTAATCCCTTATAAGTCCTCAGTTTTTCCCTCTCACAATTGATTTAAGACTATCTTTCGCATCCAATATATTTAGAGTTTCCGTACATGAAAATACATAAATAATTTGCTTTGAAGAAACTGCAACAATAATTGTCTTACACTAGAAATTGACCCACCTCCTGTATTGGCAGCATATGCATGGGTGAAGTGTGAGATGGATGAAGGTAAGGACTGCGACAAAGTCCTACAAGCCGCCGGCATCATTGGCCGCTCAGGGCATGCATTTGGGGCCGGTGGCCGGTACGTGCGTCTGAGCTTACTCAAGAGCCAAGATGACTTCAATTTGCTTTTGCAGAGGATTAATGCCTTGGTTGCAATGGAGGAAGTCGGTGTAAAAAGTACATGAGAATCCAAGATCATAATCAATGCTTTGTTGATGATGATCAAAGACGTCAATTCTCAGTTCCCAAAGATTAATAATTTTCATACCCTGTCTGTTGATAAATTTGTAACTTATGGGAAGGTCATGTCTATTGACCTATGCTGTTAATGTATAAGAAAATAATAAATTGGTTATTTATAAGATTATATCTGTTGAACTTTGTTTAGAATATAAGATATACTTAATTTTGAGAAATGATCATAATTATTTAAGCGGCATAGGACACATTATGGTGACATAATTGAGTTATAAGATTTTTGTAACTCAAATTAAATTATATAACAATTGATAATAAGATGAGATTTATTGGCCTTACAATTTAAAAGATATAATATTTAAAACTTATAAGAGGTTAGTCTCTAAGCCTCATCAAATATATATATATATATATATATATAGTCATGAGATTCAAATCATGTAAAATGAACAACTGAAATAGAGTTCTCTGAAAGGTTTTAAGTTTTAATATTAATATATAATTAGTTATTCAAATTGTACCACATATGGTGTCGTGGTGTAGTTGGTTATCACGTCAGTCTAACACACTGAAGGTCTCCGGTTCGAGTCCGGGCGACGCCAAAAAGAATTTGAATTTTTTTCAAGTCTCTTACTAATTATATTTTTAATATGATTTGGTCCTTTACATGCCAATTCTTTTTTCAGTCTTACTAATTATATTCTAAATATGGATAAAGTACTTAAATAATGACAAAAAATAAAAGCAAATTTTCACAACTCAAACAAAATAAGAGAAATTATGAAAGTTCATGATACCTAACCATTATAATTTATAAGGTTAGGTCCTATATTTCTAATTATCTATAATCTATTGATAAAATATGTAGGTTTAAAACAGAGAATTTTTTTCATGAATGAAAACTATGCTGAACCTGAATATAATAAGGTCATATATTCTATACTTGATTGTTTCTCTAAAAGTAAAAACATCATCATCATAAAAAGCACTTTCCATTTTTATTATATAAAATAAATAAATCATCATAAAAAACACTTTCCATTAATGTATACAAGTAAGAAATTTCAATTTATCCAGAAGACCCTCCATCTATCGTTCATGTTTGTTCCGTGACAAACTCTAACAAGACCTTGTCTATTAAGAGTGGGTATCTAGAGTCTCCTATTCTAGGAGTATAAATATCGGTCAATATGATATGTATCGGTTGATATTAATGAATTTTATAAAAAAAAAATTAACAGAGAGAAATATATTCGCCGATACCGATATTTATACTCTACACCCCCTCCTCAATGGTTATAATACTGTATACATGATGGGTGTAAATTGTAAAAAGTTTCAGTTTCATCTAATTCTATGCCTTCGAAAATTGTGGGCTATACCAGGGAAAAAGGTGTGTTTGCAACTAAGACACGTAAGTGTTTCTGTAAATATGCGTTTTTTTCTTTGTGAGCGTAGGTTTTTTTCTTTGTGAGCGTATATTTTATTAGTACTAAAATATTTATTTTGGGCATATTCATGCATCAGGTGTCGTGGTGTAGTTGCTAACAATTTTTATTGGGTTCAATTTTCAACTTAAACTTTTGATTTTTCTAGTTTACAATTTACATTTTTAAATAATTTAGATTAATTAAGCTAATATTATATTTGAATTATTTTTTCAAAATAAAAATGGTTCATAAAATTCCAACCCCCACACTCTCTCTCTCTCCAAATGCGGTGGTGATAGGTTAGTTGAAAAGATTTTTATTTGAGTACGGTACTTACCAAAAAATTATCTTAGTAGTGTTGTTTCGAATACTGCCACTCAACCTTTTATCACTCATACAATAGTATACATGGAATTACTCTACAAACCTAAATGGTAGTGATGGGTCCATTAGAAAGATTTTTGTCTTATAAAAAATTTCTTAGTGGATAGAACTATGAATTTTAAGACTGCAAAGTATAAAGATTAAAAATAATTTAAACTAATCAAATGTTGAAAAGTTTAAAAAATATGGATAAAGCAATTCAAATAATGTTATTTTTTAGTAGACTATACATAAGAAAAAAACATTTTTAACAAACCTATTATACAATCATCATCTCATTTAATGGTCTCAATATCTAGTGTGGGGTAAAATTCTACACACAAATGCACTTTCTTTTTTTTGAAACAGTTAAGAGTAGACTTTCATTAAATAAAACGATTACAGTACAAGGAGAAAAAGGGGAAAAAAAAAAAAAAGGGTGATAGCCTATAAGAAATAAACTCCCTCCCAACAAAAGAGAAAAAGAAAATCCAACGAAAACATCAACAAGCCACGCCCCAAAAATACTACTCAACCAGGATAAAGAAAGTGCCACGGGTCGTCCCATCAACACCATTCTTTATAAGGAAATTTGCTTCCCCATTTGCTGATCCACTAATCTGAGAGAAAGATACTTCTAAGCCCTTCGATAATTCCTTAATCTCCCTTAATAAGATGACCAGTCTCTAAGATGGACGTTTCAAACCCTTAACCCATTTGATAGTATTAAAAGAGTCACTTTCAATAATTAGCTTCTCCCTCTCCCAAAAGATGTACATTTGTTAAGCCTTTTTTGAGATCAAATTAGTCTTAATTTAATCAATACATTCCTTAAGATTTTAAACTCCTCTTTGTGACTGAGATGATTAGTCTCAAGTGAAAGTGACAACTTTGCATAAAAAAAAGGTGTTTAGCCGTCTAATTAATTAATAATGCGTGTATTGACCAATTATTTTGATTTTGAATGATGAGTCCAATCATAAAAAGTGTTTGGAGGATTTTCTTATCACTGAGAGCCAATGAAAGAGAGCCCAAAGAAGCCATGAAAACTATTCTTACATTCCTCTTTTCTTCTCTGTCTCTGAATCTCTTCTTCCTCCATCTCTTCCTAAGAGGTCAGGTGGAGCTCACATGGAGCAGAAAGGCTGCCTCAGAGGCCGAAGCTGTCGCTTCTCTTTCTTGCTCCGGCCACGGCCGGGCTTTCTTAGATGGCAGCCTCTCTCAAGGACGGCCTGCCTGTGAATGTTATTCATGTTATACGGGCTCCGATTGCTCGGAATTCTCGCCGGAGTGTCCAGCAGACGGCGAAAGGTAATCTCTCCTTGTTGCTCTTATTGCATACTCTTATTACACTCTACATGGAACTCACTTTAAACAATTTAGATACATCGATTTGAAATTTTATATTTTAATGATACTGGGTTATTAAAATATAAAGTTTGAATCATTTAAATTAGACTAAATCACAAGTTAGAACGATTGTATCTCATTAAAATTTTACTCACTCAAAAACTAGACTAAAAATTTTTTATTCGTGTCTGGCGTCGAAAATTCGGCTCCAAATTTTTTCTCTCTTCAAAATTCTTTTTTTTCAAAAATCTCGGTGACTTTTTAAAAAAATTCATTTAAAAAATAAAAAAAAGTTATTTTAAAAGTTTATATATATATATTTATATATATATATATATATATATATATATATATATATATCGGCCGATATTTATCTAGGCCAATATTCGTTTGTATTGAACGAATACCGGCCGAGATATCGACCGGACCCGCAACTGATATTTTAAAAAAGAAAAAGAAAAAAGAAATCGGCCAAGATTTATACCCTGATTCATGTATAAGTGAGCTAGGCTTGGGCTTCAACCTCAAGCTTAGATGAACTTGGCTTAAAGTTTTGACTTGACAAGTTTAAATTAATTATTTTTACTTATTTATTTGCTCAGAGTAAATACATAAAGATGAAAAAAAAAAAATTACAATTTGATATAAAAGAAACAACCAAGAAATCAGACAAGTAGTTTTTATTACTTCCATTTTTACTGCCTGGTCTTTAAGATAAAAAAGAGGAACGATTTCATGTTGTTCTTATAATAATGATAACGACAATGGTAAATGATGGCATTTTAAATGTTTTATGTGCTATTTTCCTTTGTAATCGTTTTATTCTCCAGTTCAGAAAATTATGATTTTAAGTATTTAATTAAAATAATTTTTAATTAAATATATATTTAGATCTTTTCAACAGATTTATCAAATTGATTTAAAGAAATTTCAATATATAGTGTTAATTTAAATTAAAGGGTTTCAATAATTTTATAAATCCGAACAGTATATATGTAAATAATATAATTATAATAAAAGATACTAGAAATGTCGTATGAGTAATGTAGTATAAAAACCTAAAAGAAATTTGAACCCGGAAGGGGGTTCGCGTGATGGTCAAGAAGCGTCTCGGTCTTGAGTTTCGATTCACGCTCAAACTCCTCCGGGACACTGTTTCATGAAATTACTCCTCATCGCTTGAATCTGGTATATATACGTAGAGAGGGTGTGCATATGCTTCGAAAGATTACTCAGGTAAAATTCCCTAAGATGTCTCAACATATTGGATCATTAAAAAATATGGATCTAAATCATGAGTCAGATTCAAATACGAGTACAAAAGTTTAAATATTTAGATGCAGACGCAGAACTTACAAGAATTTGATCAGATTCTAATTCTCCTAAATTACTAAAATCTGACTCGAGTGTAACCTGTTTACATCCCAGTATATGGATAATATTATGTTGTAAAATGTACAGAGCAACCCTTGTATGATCGCCATGTTTGATATCTATTCTCATTTGCAAGCTCTTTTAATGTTTTCAGCGGGGACCCAATATTCATGGAACCATTTTGGATGCAGCAAGCAAGGAGCAGTGCAGTCATGGTGGCGGGGTGGCACCGAATGAGTTACGATATGGCCGACGGTTCTTCCACCTCATCTGAGCTCAAGTCCCAGATCCGGAGGTTACATGCGATCGCCGGAAATGCGATTGCAGATGGAAAATTCTGTTTTTGGGACTGGATCCACACAACTGCTCAATGCAGCTGTTCATGCTCTTTCCTTTGATACTAATTCTTCATCACCTGCAAGCGTCGTAGCGTCGGCTCCTTACTACTCTGTTAGTCCTACAATTCTTCATTTTTACTTTCTCTAGGATTTTTCTTTAGGGGGAGGAATTTCTGTACAATAGCCATTTTTATCATGCCTTCATCGGTTACAGGGTTACAGGGAGCAGACTACGTTTTTCGAATCTGCAAAATATAAATGGCGAGGAGACTCGAACAAGTGGAAAAATGCATCCAATTCCGCAATGAACTTCATCGAATTTGTGACTTCACCGAATAATCCCGATGCTCGTCTACAGAACGCCGTTCTTGGGGGGCCACTCGTCAAGACGATTCATGATCATGCTTACTTCTGGCCTCATTACACTGCTATCCCAGCTCCAGCTGATGAAGACATCATGCTCTTCACAATGTCCAAGCTTACCGGTCATGCCGGCAGTAGATTCGGGTACTACAGCTGCTCTAAGTCTCCACTTCTTCTAATGGTACTGCAATTGTTTCTAATACTGCTGCTGCTACAGATAATGACGAGAATTATAGACCATTAATTTATAAATTTCAAAGATAGCCATCGACCCCTGTTTTGAATTGTTAGACTATGTCCATCTCGGGTAAGGGACAATGATTTCGTCCCAAAACATGACTTGATTCTCCATTTTTCTTCCTTTCTCTTTGCAGCAAAGAAGAAATTCATTACCAATACATGGTGTTTAATTTCATGCAGGTGGGCTTTGATAAAGGACAAGGAAATGCATGACAGAGTTTCGACGTATGTGGACCTAAACACTATGGGTGTTTCTCATGACACCCAACTCAGAGCTTTGGAGCTTCTTAAAGTAGTGATGCAAGGAGGAGCAGAACCGATTTTTGAATATGGGTACAGTGCGATGAGGGATCGATGGATCAAACTCAGTAACATCCTGTCGATGTCGAAACGCTTCTCGCTTCAAAATCTTGCTCCTCAATACTGTAGCTATTTTCGAAAGATCACTGGACCATCTCCAGGTGAATTTTCACTGCATTTTTTACAGATGATTGCTTCAGTCTCTTGATTTTGATCCTGTGTACTGCTGTTGTTTTTATTTGTGACAGCTTATGCTTGGCTGAAATGTGAAATGGCTGAAGACCAAGATTGTTATGCAGTCCTTAGAGCAGCAGGAATCATCAGTCGTGCCGGTGCCAAGTTTGGCGTCGAGAGCCGCCATGTTCGCTTAAGCCTCCTCAAGAGCAACGACGAATTCAATTGGCTGTTA